>JAQQRF010000619.1:0-71251 GCA_030523145.1 Trissolcus brochymenae
AAAAAAAAAAAAAAAAAAAAAAAAAAGCAAAAATGGCAAGGGACAATGAAAAGAATATTAAAGTCGAAGCTAAAAGCGCCGTCACCACCAGGACTCCTTCGGCTGTAAGTTTGAGAAAGAAAGAAAAATGCTTTTTTTTGTGTGTAAATTTTTGTTATGTTCCTTTGTTTCGTGAAACGTTATCGAATTCGATAATCAACTTTTAATCTAGATAGCGACATTTTGTTTACTAACAACGAAATGAACAAAAAACATTTCTTTTTTAAAATGAACTTATTGTTTGCTGTCAAATCGAATGTTTTGAGGTTTTTAATCAAATCAAATTAATATTATGAAATTGATTTTAAATGAATGAATAAATTTGTTCACCTGGTTGGAATGCGCTGCAACCAGACAAACAAAAGGATGTCTGTTCCAAAGCTATAAATATAATGTCATTATCAAAGAGCTAAAAACCTAAATTCTCTTCAAGACAGGGCGATGGTCTATTTTTGCGTTACAGCTAATTATATTTGTGATGCGTGTTTTCAGTCCATCTGTCGTGAGGCGCCATTCAGCGATGACCACGAGGCTGTGATCGAACGAGAAGAGTGCGATTACAACACCAAGATCTCGCTAAAACTCGCGAAAAGTGGAAAAGGTATCCGCTGTTTTTTCTTTATTTGTTTCTCCAACCCGTAGCTTTTAATGCACAACCAATTTGCCCATCGATAAGTAAACATTCTTTTGCGACTACGAATCGTCAATGAATGAGTTGACGGTTGTGAAAAATGTTCATGATTACGAAACTGGTTCAAACCGATTTATGGAATATTAATGTCCTTATCAGTTTTTTATCTTGATTGTTTTTTCCAATTTTGTTTAATCGGACGAAAATATCAACCCTTCAAGTAGATACACTTGCTAATTTGCATCATGATAAGGAAGGGTGTGTATTTGATGAAAATAGTATTCTAAGATTATAGAGTAATCAGTGAGAATATAATAAAAGTTCTAAAATTTTCTCCACCCTTAAAGGGTTAAATTTTAAAATTCATAATTTAATGTTATATCTCTTTGTTTTAATTTTTCAGCTCCTCGAAGGGTGAGGGTTTATGCCGATGGAATTTACGATCTTTTCCACCAAGGCCACGCCAGGCAGTTGATGCAAGCGAAAAACATTTTTCCTAATGTCTATCTCATCGTTGGTGGTAAATTCAATTTTTAATTTCCTTTAGAGAATTGAAAAAAAAAATAACATCAATAAAATACATTTTGAGAAAAGAAAAAAAAATCTTAAATGGCAAAAATTTGTCCCAATGGCTAATAAATATGGATGTGAAACAAAATTTGCATTGGTAATTGTTGAAGGAAAATTTGTAACGAAAGATTTATGTATTTCTAAATGTTTTTTTTTCTTTTCATTTTGAAATTTTTATTGGGAATAAAAATCCAAATTGGTTTCCAGTTTGCAACGATGAACTCACGCACATGAAAAAGGGAAGAACCGTAATGACCGACGCTGAAAGGTACGACGCCGTGAGGCACTGTCGTTATGTAGATGAAATTGTTAGGGATGCCCCTTGGGAGACCGACGACGAGTTCCTTGAAAAACATAAGGTAAAGAAAGTTTACCTCAAAAACTTGTAAAAAAAATCACCTATTATGAAATGTTATAACAAAATTGTAATTGAAATTTGAGAAGGAAAAAAATTATATAAAATGAACAATGCTTTCGTGAATAAAATAAAAGTTGCGTTCAGTTGTAGGTCTAATTTAATTAGACGCAATAGAATGTGATGCAAAAAGATTCAATTGGCGAGCGTTAATCAAGAACGATGAGTAGCACTTTGAAACTCATGTTTAATCAATCGTTCATATTTGTAGATCGATTTCGTCGCACACGACGACATACCTTACATCACCGAAGATGGATTGGATGTGTACGCGAAGCTTAAGGAAAAAGGCATGTTCGTCGCGACACAAAGAACCGAAGGTGTCTCTACGTCCGACATCGTTGCTCGAATAGTCAAAGATTATGATATTTATGTGAGAAGAAATTTGGCCCGAGGGTACAGTGCTAAGGAACTCAATGTTTCTTTTTTAAACGTAAGACAGAGTTGAAACATTTATTTGATATCTTTATACGCTTTATGTTTTTATTAATGATTGATTTTTGACTGATCGCAGGAAAAGAAATTCCGTCTACAGAACAAATTCGATGATCTGAAAGACAAGGGGAAGCGCGTGATGGAAAACTTTGGCGAGAAGCGCAACGACATGCTGAGCAAGTGGGAAGAAAAGTCGCGGGATTTCATCGACGCGTTTCTTCTTTTGTTCGGGAGAGATGGCCGACTGGTCCGTACCAATTTTGCATTATTTGCATGCTTTTTATTCTTCACTTTTTTAAGCACAATCTACTACGCTTATATTATTTACCCAACGGAAGATGGGAACAAGATCCTGGAGGTTCAAGAATTTTAATCAAGAGAAGATTTTTTTCTATTGCTTTTACAATGTCACATTTGTAATGATTTGTTACGCGATTAGTTTGGAATAATAAAATATTGATGTATTTGATAGTCGTCTCATTTGAGTTTCTTAGAAAGTGAAAGAAAATTTTAAGAGCTTTTGCAGGATGAAGTTTGATGTAAGATGAAAATCCGAAGAGTGACAATAAGAGTTTTCAAGTCAATTGTTGGAAATGTGTTTGTTTGAATTTTTGAAAGTGTTCAATTTGCGAGATGTGAATTTTTTTTTGTTTTTTTTTGTTTACAGTCGACGATCTGGAACGAGAGCAAGGGACGACTGATGCAAGCTCTCTCACCTCCGGGCAGCCCGAAAAGGGATGCGAGTCCAAACAGCAGTAACAGCAGCAATGACGAGGAGGATCATAGCAGGTACTGCTTCACATTCGCGTCAATTGATTAAACATCCGTAATCATCCTCTCTCCCTTCTAACTTCGTCTAATCCGTGTAATTCAATTTCATTGACGGTAGTATCTCTTTCATCTTTATTTCCACCTTTTTTATTAAAATTTTATTAAATTCGCACTTTTTTGTTTCTCATTCATCTTAATTTTAATTGACTGGTTTCATTTTTTCAATGAGTAAACATTTTTATGAATATAAACATTTTGACACTAAAACACAAACATTTTTAACAATTGAAAATAACAACAACTTTGACTTTCAGTCCTCCGCCAAAAAAGGCCGGACGTTACGAGGTGCTGCAAAACAGTCATTACTTGAGCGATGATTACAGTGACGACGAGGAAAAGAATCAGCGTTGCAAGTGATCGTAACGGCGGATCCGTCGACGGGAATCTCTTAATCCTAGCCAATCTAGGTTGTTTGTAAAATAGTTAAAATACTGTAATCAATACCAAGCACAAGTCCTCGAAACGCGTATACCGAATCCATGCGACGACTTCCAGCCTACTGTATCTGGTCGGTTTGAAATCTCGTGGACGGATTTGCACAAGCCGAGCGAAATGAAGAGGATATTTCGTTGATTTGAATATTTTGTATTAAAGAACGTTTTTTATAGAAACAATTTATATTGATAGAAGGCAAAAAAAAACATGGTAGATCCGATGCAACTGACGCTTAGTTCAGATGAAAATGTTATTTATTCAAGCCTCATCTTTTCTAAATCAGTTTTGTATAATTTTTTTTGTAGAGTTAGCAGACATCTCGCTTAAAACTGTTGCTAAAGAAGCTGCGTTACTCCGTCTCTTGCTAAATGAATTGCTGTTTGTATATTTAGCGAATAATCGTGCGATGTGTAGCTGATGAATCTCTAGTTATTATTTATCAGGAGGCATATTATAGTTTGTGGTGCACACGTGTTGTGCTTATATACAACGAGCGTTATTTATTCGCAAGTTGCGCATACGTGACTACGCGTATCCAAGAGAAACAAAGAAATTGTTAGCTCAGCTTATTGTCGATTTTTAAACTTGAACTGTTTCTTTTTTTTATAAAGCTTAGTAATATATTTATTCTGTAATTTAATTTAAATGTAGTAGCAGTAATTTTTTGATTTCGATGTATACAATTTTTACTTTTGATCTTTTGAAATTTATTAGCGATGAACATTATTGCATTTATAGTTAAAAAGAAAAAGAAACAACAATCAAATGAAATTTTATTACACTTGAGGCGTTTTTTTCGTAATTTAAAATTTTAACAAGTGTTGAGTCATTTTAAATAGCTTTATGATTGTTTTAGAAAAACCAATGAACAAAAGTTCTGTTTTGTATAAAAAAACTCCGAGAAATCGGGATTTCCACTGATTCTTTCAAAGTTTATATAATCGGTCTAAAATGAATTTATAATCTTTGTTGTTGCTTTGTATAATAGGAGTACTTGATTGACTTTTTAACAGATGTACTTAATTCGTGCTTCTTAGCCTTAGATACAAATGTAACTTTTTCTGTGAAAATTGTATTGTTGAGTGGCTAATGCTTTAAATACATCAAAATGTGATATTTTTTTTTCTTTTTCTCAATTTTATCAATTGTTTCATAGAATACTATGAAAAACGTAATCTTTTTATTCAAAATATTAATTTTCGTTGGAAATTACACCAATAGTGATGTTATGTAGTTGAAAATTTAAAAATGTACGCGTTTTTATACATTTTTATAATAGAGAAAAAAATATATGATCACTGATAAAATAAGAGTACACGAAATTAGTGGAAACCCCCAGCATTGTAAATAATGAAAAAAAAATGGCTCTTGCGCGCGATTTTACACCGACCGTGAATCATTTAGAAATCAAACGTTTTGCCATTCATCGATGACAATAATTTAGTGAAGGAATTGATGCGCAAAGTGTGTTTTCTTTCCGATCAAACAAAAAACGATTGTCTCCGATCGATGAAAATGATCTGCTTCGAAAAACGTGTCGAGACGAAAAAGAGGAAACAGAGCGACACACCTTTCATCACCAATTACGTTGATTGACGCGGTTGTAAAAACGTCTCATTATGTAACTTGCGTGCGGTCTGTCGATGTCAAAAGAGTAACATAACTTTGCGAGTTTCACCAGCAAATTATTATCTTGCGCCGAGTGTTTGTGAGGGACGGGTTTTATTCCGATGCGAAAACAATGTTATCACTGCGATGAATTTTGTTTTTTTTTTCGTAACAGGTGCTTACATTACGTGTGCTTAAGAGCAACAAATAATTTGTCAAGTCGACGTGAATGCTTCAATGTCACATTTCTGTTAATTCCGAGACTAAATGACAATATGCGAGGTCGAAAAATATAATGTTTTTTGATGAATTGCAAATGCTTCGGTAAAGAAGATTGAAAAAGTCCGCTGAATTGTAGAAACAAAATAAATAAAGGTAACAATTGGAAATTATCCGCGCGCAAAAGATTAAACATTGTTTAGACTTCGTTTAGAAAGATTATAGATATTGGCGTTCGATCGGTCATCCGGCCTTGATGAAACGGCAGTTCGATTGTTTGGATTTTCAATGTTGATAGTGTAATTAGTGTTCAGTCACGAGAAACATATGCACTTGTGGAGAACAGTTCGAGAGAATAAAATAATCATGTACCCTGTAGCACACACGCCAATGGTGCCTGATTGACGATGCAGAGATACGTGCGAACATCATCTTTGTGTATTAAATTTCAGGCCGATCCATTCATCACAATTGCGTATTACTGATTCCACATGTATAAATAGAAGTTTAAATAAAGAAAATGAAAAAAAAGAATAATAATAATAATAAAATAAAGAATGTATACAAATTAACGAAAAAAAAAAAAAAAAAAAAAAAACCGACGCTCATTGTGCGCGCACAGCACACCAATTCAATTGTAATTATCTTCTTATATTGTATTTTTTATGATATTCATATTGAGTATATTATTTGGCGTTATTAAAGCATCAAAAAGATATACAATGGCTCTGCGTGTTTCACAATCCTAACACCCTGAGATCAACATTTGCTTGCGTTTTATTATTTTTTTCACATAACTTGTCCCGAATCATCAGAACTGATAATTTTTATAACTTTTAAAAGAAATTTGTGTAAGAAGACAATTCTAAAGGACAAACAGATGTCTTGCTTATGCAATAAATCAATGATGGGGACACACAAATGTTACAAATTAAATTGAGTGCGAACTTGAAAAATATCTGAATAATTGGCTAAATATTTGACTGTTCATCGAAACGATAAGTCACGCTCTGTATTTAAGATCTGGCTGCTCTGGTTAGACATTTTTTTTGTTTGTTTATTTCTAATTGTGTTAGCTGTGCACGTGACAAGAATATTTGCAACGAACGCATTAATTGCTGGGTATGAATATTTATGGTTGAGAAGGCCACCCACTTCCACGCGGCTTATCAGGGGAAGGCAACATTGTGAACAATTTAGCGAACTAAAAAAGTAACGTAATTGGCAGAATAGAGAGCGCCGAGCGGTGAAGTCATATAATGATGACTAATGAATTGTCATTCCCTTAATCTGTCGCAGGTTCAACGTCGTGACATTGAACGCACATTTTCAACGATCACAATGATTCGGAATTTATCTGATCGTATAAAGCACATTTATACTGCACTTTCAATTCAACATTTTCATTCAATGGGTTTTTCTAAGATGAAAATTGATCGATTGAATTGTGGAAAAATTACTGATTAGTTTTTGGATTTAAATTATTTACGAAAATATTTTGGTCCTAAAAAAATTAAGTGCATGAAAGTTTGAAAGATTCAATCTGAAAATTTTCTGCCAAAAATTAAAAAAAAATGTTCAAAAAAATTTTAAATAGAATAAAATGATGAAACAATTTACTTACCATTTATCCCCAGCAGCATAGACACAGATGGGAGGCAGCAATGGACAGAGAGAGTTTGAAAAAAATGACGTCACAAATGGCGCGCACTCGCGAAAAACACCCCGACACTACTTTTGCGGACGAATTTCAATCACACTCCCGACAAGCGCTAAAAAGCACTTGAAATTTCGACACTCGCGTTACCGGACCACGTCCATATGAAGTCATAAATCGTGCTACCCATAAAAAGGCTGTGTTATTGAAAAAAATTATTGATTAAAGCAAGCTCGATGCGACGCCAAAGTTGGCGATTTCAAAGTTATTTTTTTAAACGATTTTGAGTTTTATTTGATTATTTTATGAAAATAAATATACATCAATGTTCAATAATGATGTCTGATGCAAAATATCGAAGAGATTTTGAGAATTAGCTAATGTTTCAGTGAAAAAGTAGATGATCGAGAAATGCCAATCAATATGGTGGCGATGTTACACCCCTTGCCTGTGAAAAACATTCGTTTATTTTAAATTCTTTTACAGAATATTCTTTTATTCTTTTAGAAAAATCCCACTTATCAGTTGTTACTTTAGAACAAACATTTACCAGAAATATGACGCACAAGTTGGAAAAAAACGTTTAATGTCATATTAAAATTCGCAAGAAATCATGACGCCAAAGATGATTTGGCAATTTTCAATTTTTTGAACTATTATTTAATAATATTATAAAAAATAAATATAGGAGGATGTTTAGGAATGATTCCCAATGAAAAATATCTAAAACATTTTAAATATTTACTGAAGATTGCACGAATAAAAACGGATTTAATTGAGGCATCGCCGAGGGATGCCAACGATGGCCGCCATCTTGCCCCCACCGCCATTTCAAAATTCTTTCGTTTCAACTAAACTTTGAAGGATTTTAACATTAAAATGATTGCTTGCTTATTCACGGAAGACTCTAATAGATAATCGACGTTTGTTTCATTTTTTGATTTACATTTTTCTTGTTTGGTGTCGTATTACATTGTTCGTGGAAAAACGGTTGGTCGGATTTTTAATCATGAAAAAACCGAATATTATTGAAGAAAATGTAATATTGATTTTCGAACATTGTTAATTCAAGTTTTAGCTAATGAAATTCGTATAAAAGTTTATGGAAAACTAACACCATTTTGTGTTTTATGATTCCCACTTTTAATGGCGTCACTTAAATTTGCCAACTGTTTTTTTAGGTTAATTAATGACTCAATTATTAAATCAATTATATATTAATATTCAAAGGCATTAGATTTAAGATAAACATCAAGTGTTACCCAATTTATGCTGATTTTACTCTGAAAATGTGAACATTTTGGGAGGATAGCATGGGACATCTGACTCCTATGGCGGTCGGCGGCAGACTGACGCGTTTGCCGTTTGCCACTGTGACGTCACATTTGTCGATTCGGAAAAAAAAGAAAATTTGACAATCTAACGATAGAAAATGAACAAACAAACATTCTGGTGGTAGAAAAACGTGCTGCTGGATTAAACAATGTTATGAATTTAATACATTGACGTTAAAACCAAAAACAGAAATAACAACAATGTATTGGCGGGATATTTAAAAAATTCCCCACCCCAAAAGTGTTTTAATGTCAATATGATAACAATTTGTCCATCAAGTAAATTCTAAATTAATCATTTTGTAATTTGATATAGAGGGCGATGTTTACAAGTGCCTTTTTTGAACAAAATTATAGATGGCGCTGCAGTTGCACCCAAAGAAAAATCGTTTAAATTATTTATATAAATCAACATTGCAATTTCGAATAATTCCAAATAGAAGCTTTTGAATTACCTTCAGGGCTGCTATTTTGAAACAAATTATAGGTGGCGCTGTAGCGCGTTTTTGAATTTTTCAAAATGCAATATAGAATTATATTAAACAAATTAATAAACAAAACAATAGAGAAAAACAAACACCAGTATCTATTACACTTTTATGTACACATTTTTTTCAAACAAAATCTACTCCCCTCTAAGATTTTAAAATAGAGTAGAAGCTTTCCAATTGTGAAAGATGAAAAATTTGTCGTCTTTAAAAGGCGACAAGGAGATTCATAGGCAGATGATCTCTGAGATGACTTTGGGAGCCAGATGGTTAAAGAACCGTTTGTTTTCTGGTAAAAGGTGCAAGTTAATCATACCTGGAAATCGGAGCCTAACAATAGTTTTAATTAGCATAGCCTGATTGATCATCTTCTTTCAAGTAACACCGGGAACCATCAACTGTTGTGCAACTTTGAAAAAAAAATAGAAAGTAATTTTATCCTTTTCAATCGACCATTGAAACATTTCAATAAAAGTCTCTGGATTCTAATAAAATTCATAAATAATTCAACGAAAAAAAGTTAAATTAAAAAATAATTAATCCCGGAATTTCATTAACCGTTGAAACTTCTCTTTTTTGGTTTTATTTCTTTCCTTGTACTAAAATCGATGACGTCACCAAGATTCCATCGCGCGGCAATCAATTGATGCACCCGTATTTTTAGTTTCCCAATAAACCTTTCGTTTCCGGACTTCAGTCAACGGCCGAAACGATGAGAGAAAAGCATGAAAAGTGAAAGGAAAAATAGGGGCCTCCTATATTTAAAACCCTGTAAAAAGCGCAACGAAATTGTCGCCGGAAGTGCATTCCACAATTGACACACGTTTTTCTGTCAGCTCTCTTAAATCTCATCTTTAAAAATAGAAAACAACATAATCCGACCGATATAAGTGCGAAATTCAAAACAATAACACACGCAAAACATTACTTTCACCTCCCGAGGGGGGAGAGGGACAACCAAAAGTAAACAACCTAATGTAAACAAACCAAATTAATTGTACCAATAAATAAATAAACAAAAGTATACAGTGTAAGACAACAATATAAAAACTGACGAGACTTTCGGGGAAGTCGAAAAGCATCGTTGCCGTTTGATTTGAATTTAAATCTTTCCGTTCGGGTGTTTCCGGCCGCCCACGTGACAGCGTTCGGGTCCAAACAATAGAAAAGTGTGATTGTATCTCGGGTGAGCGTGAAACGTCGCTTAGTCGGCCGCGGAGTCGGCGATCACAACAAAAACAAGCCGACGGAGTGTTGCAAAAGGTTAAAGCAAGGTTAACCTCAAAAACAAAGTGCCCGGGCGTGAGACAGTTGTTGGAAAGAGTGTTAAGAAAAAAGAGAGCACTCGTGGCGTTCGGCGTGAAGTTGGCGCTTGGTGTGGCGCGCAAGCAGTGGTGGGACCGTTGGTTGGTGCGTCCGAGAGTGCGGTGTGTATCGCAGAGAAGACGTCCGGTGTGTGCAAAGCAGTGTTCCTGGCCGTTGGCGACGACTGCGTCGCAGGTGGGATCGGTTGCGGAGGAAGCCATGGGAGCGGATTGTGTGCGCGGGTGATTGTGCCTCCGAGCTCTGCTCCGATGTTGTAACGCTCGGCCAAAATGGAAGAACGCGGCGTACACGGCAGTATCAGCGATATAAATAGCGAGGACATAACGCGCAACGATTGTAAGTTGACGTGCCTGTCAGATTTTGTCCCAAACAAATATTCCAAACTGTTTGTTTCTTCCCCCCCCCCTTCCCTCTTTCTGTCTTATTATTTATTACAGATTTTTTCTTTTCTCTTAGATCTTGTACCTTTCGGTTCGTCCCATCGAGTTTGGACGGTTATTTTTGCTTTGTTGCTTACGTCACGCTGTTGGGTAGGGTTATGACACTTTTATGGCCGTGTCAAAGTTGGGCAATTTTGGCAGATGCTTGACAGTCGCCGATTTTCTTCCATACTCTCTCGGTCCTGAATTCCGATTCGCTTAAAATCCAGCCGACTTTCATGTCCCTTCTTGAGAGAGAAAAAAAAGTCTCCCCTCGTGCTATTTTTGCTCCTGTATTTTTCATAATGGTATCTTTTTTGACAACTTGAGAATCTGTCTTTCCTTTTTATCTTTTGTGAATATTTCTTCGAAGCAATATGTTTAACTTCTAAACGAGCTTTTATCTCTGTTATCAGAAAATTGTATACAACGTTTGTTATAAAAGAAAGATGATAAAAGATGCGTTTTCGTGTCAAGAAGTTTTTCGACAGAGAAATTGTTAGTCACAAGTTGTCTTATCGGATATGAAAATCACGGTGTTTCCGTTCTTGTTTTCGGCCCATTATTTTGATTTCAAGTGAGCAAAACATGTTATGCTTTTTTGGCCTGCCCAATTGTACGTTGAAAGTCGAAGAAAAAGTTTGCACCTTCTTGTCACTTTTTGACTTTTTCGTATTTGATTTGTTCCCTTATATTTTATTCAGAGACAAACTTTAAACTTATTTTTGTAGTCACGCGTGGAATGTTAATTTGCACGTTCTCAATAAAGGAAAAACTTTAAAGATTCATTTTTCATCTCAAGAAGCTAATAAAATTTTCTGACGAATGCGACAAGGCCAGAAAATAAATGTTAGCGAACGAATGAAAAATGTTGTTTTCACTGGTTTCACAAATCGGAGACCAAAAAATTTGCTTGAAAAAGAAGAAGAAAAAAATTCAACAATGAAAGGCGACACGAAAATAGATGTTGAAAAGATTTATATGTAAATGATGCAGCCTATAAATTTAAACTTTTGGGAGATCAATCAAACCGACGATTTTATAATTGTTTCGAATAAACAAAGTTGAAACATCTGAAATAAGTAAAAATGTTCAAGAATAATTGAAGAAAAAAAAATTTAATTAGTAAAATTAATGTTATAAACGTTTGGTTTTGAATATAAAAAGATATCAGGAATTGATTGCAAAAAGGCGTCGAGATAAAAACGGTGCAATAAGGAAACAATAAAATCAGTTAACAAACAAATTTTTTTTCCTTGAGAGGGATGAGAAAAAAAAGTGTGAAACAAAAGTTTTAAATCACGGGTCTTCCACCTGCCATCTCTTTCTTTCTTTTGTCCTCTCCGTTTGTTTATATCGTAGTCTCTGTCAACATTGCAATTCACGTTTTATATTTATTTTTACACGTCTGAGTCCATTTAACACTCTTTGTGTTTGTTGGAATCGAATTTCCAACTCACAAAAAATCACTCTTATATAACTTAAAAGCAACCAAAGAAAAAAAAGAATAAAAAAATGCTTTACAATAACAAGAACAAATCAAAGAAATTTTGTCTAAAAATTAAACAAATAGAGACAGAAAATTTTTCAAGTTTTGATTTTCGTGCCAAAAAAAAAAAAAAAATATATAGAAAAATAAAGATGGCGTCGATCAAACAATCGTCCTAAAATTTGTTTTCAGTTTGTGAAAAAGAGTAAATATTCGTGAATGAGAGCAAATAGAAAACAAAGTGCCGCAGAAATCGGCGGGAAACTGACACTGATAAGAGTGATAAGAGCGATAACTTGGAAGCTACGATTCTAACACCAACGCAGTGTTGAATCGTTTCCCCCAAAACTGGATTGAAAAGTAAAAGGGGGCCCCCAGTTTTAAGGTTATGGTCAAATGCTTAACAACGACTCAGGTGATGTAACAATGAAATGTAAATAAATCCATCCAAATGTTTGTTGACTTTTTTTTCATATTTTTTTTGTTACTATTTTTATTCGCACCAGCTTAATTGATTTTGAAGAAATTTAATTGATCTGAACAAGATCTTTCGTCATTGCTTTATAATTTGTAAACAAACGTGAATGTTTCAACTGAACAATAAAATCGGTTGCCAGGCAGGATTAGAAACTCAGGATTAATTGATATCAACAAAAATGCGACTTTGATAAGATTCTTATAAAGTGATTCAGTGTTCTGATAAAGTTGTAAAACGCGGCTGATGAAAGCCGACACCAAGTTTAATTGGAACAAAAAAACTTTTGGTTTATTGCTTTTGTTGTTTGTGCTGCTCGATATAAAAATGAAACAAATATATTCGCACAGTTTGCACAGCTCCAATCGCTCTTACAAATTTTTCCAATTTTTGATGTTTCAATTTTAAACCAAAATCTCTAAATTATTATTAAAAAATAAATAAATAAATAAATGATTGATAAAGTTAATTTTCATTTGGTTCTAATTTGAATGATAATTAAGATTTTGATATTGTGATGAGATGTTAATCAAATGTTTGTTATTTTGCAGTACTGCAGATCCCGAGGAAAAAGAGGATATGTCTTGTTGGCGCGGCAAGTAACGACCCCTCACTTGGTACAGCTGCGCAGCAATTCAGCGTGCCCGTTCTCAAGTCTCAGACCGGGTTGGAATACCTCGATGACACTACTTATTGCACTTATTTTGTATTAAAGCAATTCGACGGGCCCGAATATGAGTCGTTACACAAGAGCCCCCATAGGTACGCGTCATGCTCTTTGATCTTGCCAATTGACTCCGCTCAATTGAATACGAAAATATACATCACTCTGAAACGCTTGATCAGATTGAATTCGTACTACAATTCCAACAGAGTTGTATTTTGTAAACTTCAATCTTGGTCTTCTATCATTTAACGTTTAGTTCATTCTTATTTTTGAGCTGATTTTTTCAGAAAGACTAATTTGAATATTTTGTTTTAGATTATTGGGCCCAACCGCTCTTTTACAATTGGCGGAGAAGAGAGAGTCGCTGCCGAGTGTTACTCGGCCGATGTACACCCAAGCCATGTTGGGTAACGTGGTTGCATTTACCGGGTTCAGAAAGAAGGAAGAGTTGGTAGGCAATATTTTGATAACACTTTAGAAAAGTAAATAAAAAAAGAAAAAAGTATAAAACTTTAGGAAAAGAAAAATAAATTTACGAGAATTCCTAAGTGTAATTTGAAATTTTTCTCGGAAATGAAAGCAATAACCGAATTGAATGAATTTTAAGGTCAAAACGGAAGTATGTATTTTTCTCTGCGTTGTAAGATGTGCGGTATAAGTCACACATTCGGTGTTGAATGAGAATTTGGTTTTGTAACTTGAATGCAGATGCCAAGTCAGCGTTTATCTGTACACAAAGTGACGTCAAACGTTGGAACAGCGCGGGATGAAACGTTTTAACAAATTGAGGTGTACAATTTTGTTATCATTACAGACCAAATTGATCGACATCATCCATCACATGGGAGGCAGCATCAGAAAGGAGATTCGCAGCAAAGTCACACATCTGATAGCGAATTGTTGCAGCGGTAATAAGTATAGGTATGCGGTATCGTTTAGGATTCCAGTGATGTCAGTCAACTGGGTGACTGCCCTCTGGGAAGCGAAAGACGACGTCAACTGTTACAGCACCAACGAGGATTTTGTAAGCAACATTTTATTTTCATTTTGACCCTGGAATTTCGTTTCAATCAAGCGAGTATTGTTAATTTGATGAATCTTCACATCGGCGTATTCTGTATTTCAGATCTCGGCTTACAAACTCAAGCCCTTTTATGGCACGCGAGTCTGTTTCTTCGGCTTTCCAGAGGAAGAAAAGAAGCACATGTACGAGGTACTGCAGCAGCAAGGTGGCGAGCCAACTGAATTTGACGACCCCAACTGCACGCACGTGGTGAGTCTCACGCGCCGCGCGATGATTCATCCGCCGAGTTTTCTCAATCAATGATACATTCGCTCAAGACGTTGTTTATCGTAGCTCTGCAAAATTGTTGGCTCGTAAAAAACGAGTCTCCTGTGTGTGAGAAGCGCCCCAAACTGCCAATACTTTAATAACAAACAAATTTTCGAACATTTATTTTCAGCCAATGTTTTATCGAGACGGATGATTCAGTGAGGTAAATGTCCTGATAAATAAATCTTCATTTTGCAACTTCAAAGTTCAACTTTCCACAAAGTTGTGACAATGAACGTAACGTGGTCTTTGATACGGACATTGCCTGATGGATCGAAGATTATTCGTTTTTAATGAAGTTATAAAATGTAGAGATCATTAGAATTCTAAAATTGTATATCTATTTAAAGACATTTTTCTATTGAACTTTCTGAATGCAATGTCTCGAAAAAACCAGGGCGCCATCTATGCAACTAGCAAAAGTTTAACCAAGTAGCGCCGCAATGTGTTCAGGTGATGGATTCGAAAAAGCTACGCAACCGGATGATCAAGAGCCAGTCGCTGCCGTTGTTCGTGAACGAGCCGTCTCTGTTGCCCGTGAGGTCGCCGTCTCTATCTTTGATCCCGTATGAGTCATCGCTGAGCGGCACGCGCGGCCGAAGCCTCAGCTTGTGCGAGGAGCTGCCGCGCACACTCAGCTTCGAGAGCATCTACTTCAGCGAGTGTGCTGACTCCGGCATCAACTTGTCCCTCTCGTTTCTCAACTCCGTCTCGGACAGTCTCATGTCGATCGTCGAGTTTGAGACGGACCGCGACAGCGTCGCGTTCCGTTCAATTGCCAGCTCCGATTTCGGCTCGGTCTTTGACATGGACGAAACACCGGAGCTGCGCCGGTACAGCGTCGCCGACGCCAAGGTCGGTCGCAAGCCGAAGCTTTCGAAGCGGCATAGCATCGGCGGACTGTTCCCCGAGTGGCCGCCTGATGGCGCCTCGCACAAGCGCCGCCACTTCCTTAGAGCCTTTAAGCTCAAAGGCTCCTTCTTCTCGAAGCTCAGTGACATCTCGCTGCCATCCTCGCTCAAGGGGCTCATGAGCTCTCCCAGGTGGAGAAACAACTCCACCAGCAGCTCTGACGAACAGACCTACACACCCCTGTACATGTCCGACTCCCTGTCCTCGTCATCCTCCTCACTCGCTGTACCCGCCAAGATCGCGAAATTCTCCAACCAGTCGCGCCAGACGCTCCGACGGGAGAAAACCCCCCAGGACGTGGCACCTTTCCTGGTACCTGCTTTTTTTCTTAATTTTCGTTCTTTTTTTTGTTTGGTGTTCTTGTCGGTCTTTCTTTTGTCCCCGTCCGATGTCTTGAGTCACAACGAGCGTCCTCGTGAGTGTGTAGGTGGCATCTTTGTATCTTGACTTCAGGCAAAAATTTATCTCTTAGACTAATAGCATTTTAATTAATATGATTTTTGATATAAAAATTGTTGTACAGCTTATTATTTGTTTGTAGTAGAAGTCAAGATACAACCCTGGCGTATGTTTATTGGAGATCGGTTGCGATTTTGTGTTTTCTTGTCGGGCGTCTTAATCTGCATAGGTCATGGATGGGTGAACGACACGGAAATTGTCTTTTTATTTGGCTGAGACTAACTTTGTTATTTAACTTTTTGTTATTACTGGCATTGTGCTGTTTTTTTAAAAGCAGTCTTAGTAGTTTATCGGCCGTCTTTCGCGGTGATAAATTCCGTACTGTTTTCTCGTACAGAAAATATTTATTTCCAACTTGGAGTAAAATTATACGTTTTCAGGGATTTTTCGACACAAAAAAGAGAGACAATTTCTGGTAGGGTTTCACTTTTTTGTTGTCACTTCTTTGTTTTTTATGGATTTGGTCAGTTCACCTCAAAATTATTCATTCATATTTTATTTTAAAAAATAATACATTTTAATATTATGATGAAATGCATTTGTTAGTTTTGCTCAAAAATTTGTTAAAACAAAATCCTGACAACTATGCCATTATCTTAATGTGCATTCATTGTTATGGCATTTTTAAAACAATTTAATAAACGTTATCTACGATATTATGCACTTTGACGATAATGTTATATAAGAAATTGAAAAAAAATTGGCAAAAAATTTTAAATAATCGATCATCAGTTCGTTTATCAACAACCGCATTTCATGTTACAATCTTGTACGCTTTATTTTGTGTTAAAATGACAACTAAATATTCCAAGAAAATTGAATTTTTAATTTCCGCCAAAAATTCAATCTGTCTGTTAAATACGGTCTAATTGGGAAAAAACAGATCTAATTAAAATTTATTATATAATTATTTATTTATCTTAATTTTTTAATTAAAAACTGATGGTAAAATATTGAAATTATAGATTTTTCTGATTCCAAATTAGACCTAACAAATTACTAACTTTTTGTTGAAAAAAAAAAGAAATCAAAAAAGTTGATTTCAAATTGAAATATTAATTAATACAACTTTTGTTTTGCAGGTGGTTGACACGTCGAACGTGAATTCACAGCCAGATTTGGCATCAGGACGAGCGTTTATCGTCAAAGCAGAATGGTTCTGGACGTCCGTGCAAAATGAAGGTGCAGCGGATGAAAAGGAGTACTTATTCGAAGATGTGAGTCGGAGAGCTCGCGGCCTATTTAAAGAAACCCTGAAAACCCAACAATGATTGATAGGCTCCATGCCGGGGTATTTTTAAAACTCTTCTCACGCCGTGCAGATTCAAATTTCTGCTATCAAGGTCGTTGCCACCCCGCGGAATTCGGATCTAAAGATAAAAACGGCTCTATCATTACAAAGTCATTGACTTTCTTTCTCTTGAGCATACAAAATTAAAAAAAATTACTTTAACATGAAAATAAGAAAAAAAGAAGAAATAAAAATGAAGAAATGTCAGCCTACGTTATTGTTAGAATCATTTTTTGTATTAAGAGACATTTATTTTTGAAACATTTTTTGAAAAGATGGTCTGTGAATGTGAAGAAGAGATTATGAAGCTTTAATTGCAATGAAATAAATTCAATAACGTTATGAGCTCAGTAGATGGCGTTTTTTTTAAACAACGGAGCTGAGAATTACGAAATATTAACGACCACCAGTAGTGAGACCTTGGTCGACATGTGAATAATGTGAGCAGTTTCAAGACGCAATTAGCCTACTGTTCGCGAGGCAATTCTAGTTCGATAAACCCGTCGGCATGGGCAAATTTTATCGAGATGTTAGAGTCCCACTAGTATGTCAACTTATTTTATTTCCTTTATTCAATCGAGTTTTCAGAATGTCTGCCCTTTCAATAAATCATTCCATTTAATTTGAAGTTATTTTTATGAAACAAAAGTAGGACAGTCTTTTATTTTAAATTTTTTTTTATTAGGATGAAAATGTTGTATTTAATTTTCTTAAATTTAATGAAAAATGTTTGGAAAAAGTTATTTCTGTATTTTCCATTTCACAATTAATCGTGTTAAATGATACGTTTAATGTTATCTTAGTCATTTGTCGAGAACTATGTGAGAACTTGTGAAATTCGAATCAGAGTTTTATTACCAAAAAATATAAACACTGATGTAAAAATTGTAGACAAATTTTTCATAGACAATCTGAAGTATGGTTTTCAGGGTTACAAAATTGAGTTATATTTATTTATTGAAACAAATATTAATTGAAAAATTGTTTAGTATTTGGAAACAGTCACATCGCCTCCTCCAACTACCAGGAGAGACAGTACGCAGGCATTAACACCAGGTTCTGCATCAACAAGAAGGAAACGTAAACGTCTTGCCGAAACGCTAACTAGTTTGGTACAGCATGACTCGCCAGCTCAGAATAAACGTCGCTCCAGCATCAGTGATGCTGGCCACCTTAGTGTCAGTGGAAGTTTCTTAGATTGTACTGCAAGTCCAGATAGCAAACAATTATTGGATGGTAAACGAAATCATAGAATTCAATCATATTCATTGTAAACTAATCACCAATAACAAAATCTTTGAGATCATATTGTCGGTTTAAATCATGAGAAAGTAATATTAACAAATATCATAATTAATTAATTAATTAATTAATCAATAAGTTCATTACGTAGTTAAAATTTCTGACCTATGTCTACTCTCTCATGCAAAAAATTGGCAAAACGAATTTTAAACGTTTGATCAAAAAAATTTTACAATAAAAACAAACAGAACTAGAAGATGAGAGGGAAGACAGTAAATAAACTTTTTTTGTTGATAACTAATAGACATTCCAGAAGTGGAAGCTGTCAGCACCGAGACTGCAAGGAAAAGTTTGTCTCGACGGCACCAGGTGTTTTTAGAACTGGTGCAGACGGAAACAAATTACGTCAACATCCTCAAGACTATTATGACGGTAACTATCATAAGAAAATTACTACTCAATTAAGTTACGTAATTTTTATTCGACGAATCTTTTGCTAAACACAAAAAACAAGACAGAAAAAAACAGAAATAAATGAAATTGTTATGTTTAGGTTTACAAACAGCCTTTGGAAGAGGACGTTGATAAGCCAAAAGAGCTGCTGAACAGTTTGGAAATCAAGATCATCTTTGGCAATTTCCCTCCGATCTACGAGGTGCACAAAAATATGCTGGACGAGTTACGATACGCAGCTCTGAATTGGACCGAGGAGACGAGCATCGGGAAAATATTTTTGAAGTACGCTCAGGATCTTATCAAGGCCTATCCATCGTACATCAACTTCTTTGAGAAAACAAAGGAGATGTTGGATTTGTGCGATCAAAAAAAGCCCCGATTTCATGCGTTCCTGAAGCTCGGCTTGTCCAAACCAGAGTGCGGTCGACAGAGTCTAAAAGAATTGCTTATCAAACCTGTGCAGAGACTACCCAGTATTTTGTTATTGTTAAATGGTAATTTATAAACGCTGAATTGAATTCGCAACAAAAATAAAAAGTGCTTTCAGTGATTGTTATTTTATTTGTTGCTACTTTGTTCTATTTTTTCAGATATTCTTAAGCATACTAATAAAAATAATCCAGACCATGGTGCCTTAGAACTGTCAATTAGCAGTATTAAGGAAGTGATGACACACATAAACGAGGATAAGCGCAAGACAGAGGGCCAGGTTGTGATGTTCGACATCTTCAACGAGATTGACAACTGTCCTCCCCATCTGGTGTCCTCACACCGTTCCTTCATCCTCAAGTGTGACGTCACCGAGATGTACGACGGCCTGAGCGGTCGCGGTGATCATCTCGTTCTTTTCCTTTTCACCGATACTCTAGAGATTTGTAAAAAGAGGTCGAAAGCCTTCAACTCGCTCAAAAGTCCTAACATGACTAATGGCTTGCACTCGGTCAAACTGAACCAAGGCAAGCCGTACAAACACATCAAGATGCTGTCACTAAGCGCGGTCAAAAAAGTTGTCGATGTTCCAGAAACTGAAGGTTTGCAAATCTGTACTTTCAAAACAAACGATCATTTAAATCATTTAAATCATTTATGTATGTTAATCTATTAATTATTTCTTTAAATTTTGTGTTACAGATAGTCATAATATGTTTGCGCTAATTGTCCGAAGTAGTCAAGAATTAAAAGAGAAGCTCTATCTATTTACCATTACAGACGAGGACGTAAACAAGACTAATTACCTGCGCACCTTGTGTAGACAAATGGCTATTAATGTCTGCAAACCTGACGCGGTAAGTATAAAAGAAATAAAAAAGGGAAAATGGAGAAAAATAGTTTGATAAACAATGCGACTCATGATGAAAATGATGAAAACATGAATCACTCTTTTTATTTTTAGGATTCATTTCTTATGAGTCTCGACCCCCAACAACTCGAGATCGACAGCAGTGACGTAACATTGGGAACGTTGAGCAAAGCATTTAAGTGAGTATATCGAACCGAAGTGAAACGGTCATCAATTTATTTTTATTGTTATTTTCAATTTGTTCGAAATAATGTACAATGACAGACAAACAGTGTCCTGAAAGTTCAAATCATTCAAATTCGGTTGCCCAAAATATGGGTTGTAAAGCAATGAAAAAAAATTTGGAAATTAGACTGTTGAGAAAACATTGGCTGCTAATTGATGTCATTAACAAAAATAGCAATAAGACAATGAAAATTGTTTTTTTTTAACTTATTTTATCTGTCCCATCTTTTGCATGTGGACAAAATAATAATGGACCAACGATCCGTTTGGTTGCAGGAGTCTATTTCATAATTTTTACCTGGAGTATATGGACCCGTATGTGTTCCTACTCAATAGCATGTGTGAAACCACGTTAAATATCCCACTACCGTCAGTCTTCGCATCAGGCTGATTTACCAAACTTTTTTTTCGTCTAGCTTTTCGCATTGGTCTTGCTTTTTAACAATTTTATAGTTTTTCACCTTAAACCTCTTTCATTTACTTTCAGTCATTAAATTTTTTATAAATACATTTAAAATTCCAAAATAACAGTCTCTAAATAACTCTCTTAAATGCTATTATTAAAGTCGGGAAAAATGTTCAATTATGAAAATTTTACCATCTTTAATTAAACATTTGATTTACGTCTTTCATAATAACCTTTAAATTATCCAATTATTAATTAACGATTTGATGACGTTAAATAACAATTTACTGTTGATGACTTTAGATGAAATTGACAACAAATGTCTTCACATTCTGCAATGTTTTGATTTTTGAATTAAGATAAATTATCTGACGTTGATTTGTCGATTAATTTCAAATGTGCACTTTGAGCATGATTTTTGTTATTTTCAGTCGATTAATCATATCATTTAAGCAGGCTTTGTGCTCATGGCGTGAATCTCATTGTCACACTGCATTGTCCAAGCCAATATTTAGTTTTCGTCCACTACTTTTTTTTCTCCATTGAACATTTCATGGAGAAAAAAAATACATTTTGTCGCATAGAAGAAAAAGCAAGAGAAAGTTGGACTGAAACAACAATAATAATGAGGAATATATTATTTTTTCAGGTTCGCGTCACGCACAAGAATGAAGGTTGGTCGGGCGTTCAGTTTTAACAAAACTCCGAGCAAGTTGAAGCGAGCAATGTCGACGATGATGTCGCCGTTTGGGTCAACGCAGAGCCTCACGCCCGCGAGCCAATTGGCTCAAATGAGACTAGCCAGTTGCCAAAATATCAACGTTAGTTGCTGATTCACGACTTTTAAAACCAAAGCCTCCTTATTCTCTTACTCTAAATTACTTTGTTGTTTTTAATTGCACGCGTTCTATTGGTAACTACACTCGTCTACCCATTTTTGTTGTGAACTCTGTTCGCCTGGAACAAAGTGGGCGGCAAACTAACGAAAGGAGTACGTTAAAAAACACTTAAAATTTTCAATCCCTTTTATATTTTTTTTTTTTTTTTTTTTTTTTTTTTTTTTTTTTTTTTTTTTTTTTTTTTTTTTTTTTTTTTTTTTTTTTTCTTTTTTTTTTTTTTTTTTTTTTTTTACGTCTGATTCATTCAAGGTTTTACTCAACAATGTTGGACTTCGAACGGCTCACTTCTAATTGTTTCTTCTTAAGAAGAATAATTGTGCACAATCATTTTTTTCCACCCTCTTTTCTTTTCTTTATTTTTCTTTATTTTGATTTTCTTCTCAATTATATTTTTTGTGATATTTTATTGAACGCGTCTTGATTTAATGAACCAAGATTTCGAAATTATTTGTTCCTTCATAGAATGAAGAGTAGTTTTATGCGTCCAGAAAATGGTTTCTTATGAAGAATCTATGAGTTTGACACTTTTTTTTCTTTTTTTTCTTTTTTTCCTTCTTTTTTTTTCCTTCTTTTTTTGAAGTGGAGGAGCATGACACACACGACGTTGTAATGTGATGTGTGCAAAATTATTTTCTTTTTCCTTTCTAAGTCGGCGAACTTAGACATACAGATCAGTCAAAATAATGATTGATTATTGTACTTTGTTTTTCGATTATGGCAGAATATCTGTTTTTTTTTTTTAATTTTATATACAAAATATAGTCTTTGGCAAAGGATCCAATAGTTTTATTCTCTTTTTCTTTGATATCAAACCTAAGGTGTTCTTTTCAAAGGGTAGGTAACTATTGAAATTACTCCAAAGTGTCTTTCTGTTTGGGCTTTTTGTGAATTTTGTGTTGCATGTTTGTGTCTTTGATCTGGCTTTCCTTATTTTTTTCCTATCCCACTTAAGGAGGTTTTGTTATCCTTTACCAACTGTATGATCAAATCAAAAAGGTTATCACTTTTATATTCTTATTTTCTCATGTTTATATTGAACAATAATGAACATTAATTTGAATTTGATTCTTTTTGATTTGAATATATTATGCAAAAGTGATAAATCTTAATTGTTATGTCATTCCTTGTGTCTTTCCAGGAGCTCGGAAATGGTGGTTCAGGTTCCCCGTCTCGTGACAACGTTCTAGTTGCGCCTATGTCGGTGCAGCCAACCCGAAAAGCCAAATGCAGTACCATCAGTGTGGCCTCATTACGAAGGTTGTAGCCTAACGCTAATTCGAAAACAAGATTAAAACAAACCAACCAAGACTAAACATTCGAAAACGCATACCCCTCGCCTATCATTGCTCAATGATAATCACAAGCTTTCTCGTTGTCTGTGAATCGTTCGTTTTTGCATCATTATGCCTCGTTTGTCGACAGTATTTTAATCTGGTTTTTGGCAATTGCGACGCACTCGCAGAAACCTCTCTTTTGTACATACGAAAAAAACAAATTCTTTTTTACTGCGAGATGTGACAATGTGTGTCGAATAACTTTTATAACGGCTTGCTTTGTACTTTGTATCTTGCCTCGAAACTGTGCAGCAGTGACGATCGTGGTTGTACAAGAAAGCAAAATTAAAAAAAATTATCTTTCAATGTTATTTTTTTATTTTTCAATTCCAAGTTTTTGTACAATTGCACACTTTGTTGCTGCACGATTTCACGAAAACTATTTAGATGTGTATACTATGATCAGTGGGTTAAGATTTTCTATTGAAAACATTGATACACTGTTAAGTGTAAATATTTGATATTATATGTGTCGTAACCACGACCGCCGGAAAGACATCAAAAAGTGACTTTAACTAGTATTATTACGTCAAAACATAATTTATAAATTAAAACTAATAATTCTAAATCCGATTGATTCGGAAGGAGGGCCTTTCGATTTCGTTCTAATTTCTCATTTTACTATATTGAATTTAATAAACAAATTTACACGTCCTAAGGTTTAAATAAACGTATTTAATTGTTTCTAAACCGTTTTGGTTTGTTGTACTTATGCGAAGCGCGAAATCATTGAGATATTCTCAGTGAGAAACATGAATTTTTTTTCTTAACTTTCGAGTTTAATCGTTTGAATATGTCAAGATTCTTTGACTTTTCATTTTACATCTTTTGGAGGAACATTTTGTTGATCCTTCTTTGTTTTTCTTTACTCGTAATTTAAACACAAGTGGTCCTCCGGCTTGAAATGTTACAAATTGCACTCGTACAATTATTCTTCAACGCAATCAGCGAGATGTGTTTTATTTATTTATTTATTTCGGTGTAAAGGAGGTACAAGTGAAATTCCTACCCACAAAACTTGAAATGAAATTTTGATTTGAATATTCGATTCTTAAATGTAACATTTAAAAATTGTACTAAAAGTTATTTCGCTAGTGCCTCGTATTTGTTTAATAAAAAACGGTTATTAAAAAAAGGTTGTTGAATTTCATGAAAAGAATAACATTGTGTCTGTACAATTAACCGAATGGGCTTTTCGTGGATCCATAACAAGCATGTGCGAGATGTAAAAAAAACTATAATTGTTCCTGCGCAACTTCATCAAACGTCTGTGTATATTCTTGTACCACCATTTTTTTATAATGATCGTTTACCATTTCATTTGTACATGTTCTATAAAATTAAATGGAATATTGAAATTAAAAAGTACTGCCTCAACTATGTCACATTTTCAATGAAACGTCTAAAACCTGCCCTAAAAAAGACTGTTTGAAATTTAACCAAGTTTAACACTCAAAGTTTTCCTCGATTTTAAAAATAAATGTGACATTTTATAATTGCAAATCAAACGACGTCTGTATTTAAAAGCCATCATTCCTTTTAAAAAAACCACGTATATCCATTCGCGAGAGCTTTTTTGCCTATGAAAAGAGCGTATCAGAAATTGTAATATAAGAATGCTTATTCTTAACAAGACACGCCTAGTTATATAAGACAAGCTAAGCAATCAATCACATGAAATTTCAGAGCTGTATTTAAAGAAACTGAGCAGATCAAATAAATATGTTCATAACTCATCTCAGTTGTCATTTAAAAAAGTCTCAATCATCAATTAATTTAATTTCTTCTTCAAAATTAAAAATTATGTTGGTCTTTTCTTGAACTACAGAAACTGTTCGGACGACGCCATGAAGGAAAAGCCCGACACATGAACAAAGTGTCTTCTTCCCGAGTGCCTTGGTTAAAGTTTTCGAAAGAAGGCTGAGAGTGGGACTTGTGGGATCAGCCAAAAGCAAGACACCACTGAGATGCCTTCGTTATTACAAAGTTGTTCCTCATTCAGGGATGAGAAGTTCCTTTCCAGAAATAAACTTAAGTTTTTTTTATTTGTAATCTTGTAAACACTTGTGAAACCACGAATGTCGCAAACATTTATTTGCAGTCTGATGATTAAAATCGAGTTGAATATTTATTTATCAATTACTGTACATACAGAGGAATTTAAGCACATGTGAAGTTAAGCGACTGTTTTTTTTTAGACAGCGATTACATTTTGGGACCAAAAAACTGGTTCTGTAAGATCCAGTTTATCCGGTAGAATTGTTCGATCTGAATGCAAGAGTGGTTGGTTTTGTAATTTTTTTGTTAATAAACCTCACGCAATTTTGTACCAAACAAATTATATTCTTCGAATGTTCATGGCGTGAACAAAGTTTAAGCACTTTCAGATCATTTTCGTTAGCCCAGTTTTGAAATCCGAAAAAAGATTTTTTTGGGCTTTTTTGAAGGCAAATTTTTATACCGCGCCGTTTATTTTGTTTGTTTTTTTTAATGAAGCCTAGCGTCAGTTATTAGATTGCTCATTAGGTTGTCGTTTTCTTGCACATCTTTGGGATGCACCATTTTTATTTATTTATTTTTTTACACAAGTATTTATTTATATCAAAGTTTGTTTTTTTCTTATTTTTTTGCTTCATAAATTATTTCCAACAACATTTTGTAACTGGTGCGAAAGAGAATTTTTTAATTTATTTTATTTCAGCGTTAGAGCAAAATGGATTATAAACCATGGATTTTGGTTTTAGGTTTGTGATAAAGTTGTAAACATTTGTCCATTTGTCAGTCAAATATGTTTCTAAAACTTGCTGATTTGCAAATCAAACGAAAGATAAACGTTATTAAATTTTTGAAACATCTCTTTCGTAAATGGAATTTAAAAATGAAAAAATTATTTGAAGCAGGTTATGAAGAAGAATAAAACAAATGAATGTTTATTGCACTGTTCATTCAAGTTTTAAAACTTGCAAGATGCTAACGCGAGGAAAAAGTTCAGTCTTCTCAGAAACATTTCAATGTTCCTTCTTGTGTTTTGACGACACTTACAAATATCTTATTTTTATAAGCATTTTTGGAAATTTATAAAAAAATTAATAATATGATACAAATAATAAGTACATGAAATAAATAATTATTACATATGAATAAACTTTATATCCATTTTGTAAATATCTGAACAAATGATGGTTTAATATATATGTAAAAGAACGATCTTTAATAAAATATTTTCAATTTAAATTTTATTCAATTTTTTCTCGTTATTACCTTCAGTTGGTCATCAATGTCGTCCTGAATCCGCTGTCAGAATTGCTCAGATACATCTGCCATGTTGTCATCTGAGTGATTCAGGCAGATGATTTATTGCACTTCACTTTACACTGTTTAATTTTTGTCACCATTGTAATTATCTCAAATTTATTAGAACGTATTATAAACATTGAAAACAAACTGCAATAGTTCAGTTCTCGGATTTGAACTTCATTTTTGCCCGGCAAAACATCTCACTTTGTTGGCCGGTGCCGCCATCTTGATTAACGCGTCGCGATACGGTTGTGCGCCCAATTCTTCGGATCCACGATTGTCAGATGCCATTTTTTTGACGAATAATGACTAATCTTTGCTCGATATACAAACAATAACATCGATTAAACAGACAAATGACATTGTAAACATCAGTTCCAAACAATATCACTAACACTATTTAATATTATTATAACAACGTTGTTTACCAAGATTTGTCATTGTTTTCGTTTGTAGAATCTTGTGAAACTATCTTTGTGTGAATTGTATTTGCTGATAAACAAACTGTGGGCGCACAAGCGAATTTCGCCGTTTGGCGCCGAGGGTGGCGTCGCAGCTCTTCGAACAAGATGGCGTCGACTCCGCGGCAAGAGTGAGTCTGACGAACGGGAGATGTTTTTCTGTAAACTGAAAATGCGATGTTTCTCGAACGATAAACCCAGTCTAGTCGGTAACAATCAAAAGCGTCATCGTGAATACTGCCAAGGTCAAAACAAAATCAATCGATTATTTGTTTATTTTTGTTTTATTTTTTTTATTTTGGTAAAGAAAATCCGATATTGTTAAATAAAAATCGAAAACTAAAATATGTAATTTGATATTTCTTTGTTCTGTTCATAGAAGTTACGCGTTGTTAACAGAAAAATCAATTGAAATAATGTTTGTGACATCGTTTTGAACTTGGCACATGATCAATATTGTTAGCAATGTTATTTGCCAGTCTAATCGATGTTGTTGTTTGTATATCGAGCAGAGATTAGTCGTTATTCGTGAAAAAAATATGTTATCAGACAATCGTGGATCCGAAGAATTGGGCGCAACCGTATCGCGGCGCGTCAATCAAGATGGCGGCACTGGCCAACTAACCGGGATGTTTTGCCGGGCAAAAATGAAGTTCAAATCCGAGAACTGAACTATTACAGTTTGTTTTTATTGTTTATAATACGTTCTAATGCATTTGAGATAATTACAATGGTGATAAAAATTAAATAGTGTAAAGTGAAGTGCAGTAAAATATTATCATTAAAGCGGCATTTTTGAGAAAAGGAATCCAGGAAGATTGGATCAGTTAGATCTTAGCAAATGTATCCGGACAACTCTGAAAGCGGATTCAAGACGACCTTGATGAGCAACTGAAGGTACCTTATGTCGCATCGTCTGATAACAGATCGCAACGGGGGATCATCAAAAAAAGGTTTGTTGAAATTGCGCCGATCTGCATTGGATCGCCGAACCGAGTGAGTTTTACAAAAAAAGCAATATTTTGAAATAAAAGCAATATTTAAAAATGCTATTGGAATTGAAAGTCTGAGTTTTTGTTCTCGACGTAACAAAAATAATTTGTTCAAATGTTTGCATCAATATTTACTTGAATAAAACTCTTAAGTAACAAAAATACTATTTAAGAATTTAAACAGATATTTACCAATTGACTTTTACTACCAAAAATACCTCTTTAACTATTTTTTTTAGATAGATGGACTAGTATAAACCATAATTTATTCGAAATTAATAATACATTATCAGCACTATGATGAATAAACACAAAAGTTGTTGGTTCTCAAATTCATTTTCTCAATTCATTTAATGACATGTAACGAGAAATTACTTTGGTTCCTGTCCGATGGCCCATCCTTTCTTGACCGCATTAGCTATTCCATTCCCACTGTAGATGAGAACTAAAAGTCCTGCAAGCATAACTGCAGAGACAACATACAGAGCCGCGTGTCCCACTTTTGGAGCAACTGGTCCAACAACCGAAGGTCTCAGATAGTCCACTATTATTGCTTCGATGCCCCTGAGAATTAAAACATTTTTTGTCTTCCTCATTCAACTCTGGTCTATTTGAATCAACCATTTTCTAGATCTTTTAATTTCAAGATTGCTAATTTAATATTATTTACCAATAAGTGTGCATTACAACAATTCCAGCTAAAACAGTCTCTAAAATTTTGCTGTCAACCAAAAATATTCCTGGGAATAACGGAATGAGAGCTGCTGATAATATTCTTTCCAGTTGCCATAGACGAACATGATCCCCAGTAGTCGCTGCTCCTCGGCTTTGAATTATTGCAGGTGCAAGTGATTTTGCAACCTTCAAAAATTAATATGAAAAATTCTGTATTTTATTTCATTTTGATATCATTTTTGTTGGTTAATTAAGAAAACATTATTACTTGCAATAATGATTTTTGAGTTTTTCCATTATCAAAAACAGTTTTTCCTAATGGACATTTCACGGCTGTACTACTGAGACAACTTTTTAAGCACGTGACAGGCCTCTGTTTGGGAACGAACAGGTTCTCTAAAACAAAATGTTATTAATAAACTTATCAAACATATACAGCGACTACAAAATATAGAAATTCAATATATCATGCATCAAAAAGTAGAAAACTGTCTGTCATTGATCAGTGAGTAAAAGTGTAACTGAAAACATTGAATTAAACATGCAATCATTGTTACAAAATCACAACATTAATGTTGGTGCAAGAAAAATCAAGTTACATAATTTGATATTGAAATAAAACATAACCTTAATAATTTGTGACTTACTTGCAGCAATACTAGAGTTTCGTAGGATGTTTAACCGAAACATGGTTGTTTTGGTTGGATGTATTTACAAAATACTTTTGACTTATCGTTTAATTTTTGTTTGACAAATTCGAACGCAACTTTTTTTTGTTTCTGTTATTACACACTGAAAAGAGAATCTGCGTGCGTGCGCGCGCATGTATTCGTCGAATGTTACCGACCGAGTATTTGTAATGTCACTTATTGATTTTCGAACTCCGTACAGTTCAAATTTTCAAAAATAAAATTATTTGTCAGTATAAATTACAGGGAATAAATTAAAATGTATTATAATATTTTTTAAGTTTCTTGGAGCAAATTAAAAAACGCAAGTTCAAAAATATATCATTTAACAATAGAATATCAATAACCAAAATGTTGAATCAATAAAAAAAGGAGTTTGTGTTCACTCATCAAATTTAATCGATCCAATTTGGAACAATGAAATTATAAAATTGTAAGTTTTTTTGGTATAAAAAGTATAAAAATTATATAAACGAATTTTTTGCGCTGAACTAATACCAGAAATATCTAGCAAGCGTGTTAACAAAAGTGTTTGAATGCAAATATTTTAGTAGTACGGTTAGTGTCTCATGATCAGTTGGAAAAAAATGCTATTTATTTTAAAACTTGTATAATTAAAAAATCTATTTGACAATAAAGTATTAAAAATTCAGTACAATAAAAAGTACAGAGCATAAGTGAACGTATGATCAAAACTAGAGATCTAATAAACTTTTCTACAAGGAACAACTTGGAACTGACTAAAATATTTAAATTACATACACACCGATAAAAATAATGCGACAAATCCTGTTGACTTGGCCTTGTTAAATCCATAAAATAGGACTCATAACTCATTCTGAATAATCAATTGTTGATTTTCTGTGGATCTGCAATAATCAATAGCTCGTATTAAAATTTCAATCTGTGATAAATTGCTGATCGATGAATGAGGTTTTTCTAAATGAAATTCTAGCGAGTTGCTACTTTGAATTGCTATTGATGATGTTTCGCCAGATATTTCTGATTAGTTTCTCATAAACTAAACCCATCAAGAGATTTCTTTTCAACACAAAGTTGTTTTTTTTTCGAACGACAGACAAAATTTTGATTAGTGCAAGTCTTAATTAATATCAATTGTGCACAACAACTTTTATAGGAATATAAACTTGAGAATCGCATTCTTGAATTGCTGTGTGAAAAAACGAATTTTTGTTTTTCACGGTTCATTTTTTTATCTTTGTTCAATATCGATATATAATATTTAGAAAAAGAAACATCACAGCTATTTAGACATACTGAAAGTTGTCCTTTGTTGTGAGCAAAGGCAACTTTTCAATGCTTTTTTTAATGTCGAAGCTATGTAACCAATCAGAACTGGGCTTTGCTTTGAACCCACAGATACTGCAGCCGCAGAAATCAGCCGCGTTTTGTAAGGCGCCACGATGAAAGGGATTTCCGCCATCAAAGTGTCTGTAACGGCTTGCATTTATTCGTTCATTCGTTGTCATACCGAGGATCATTATCTGATGGCAAACAAAACGAAAATCCTTATTTATTATACGTTTACTCAAAATCATTACCATTTTATATTAACCTTTAACAGACCAGATCTTGAAATTTCTCGTATAATTAACATCAAATAATGAAATTGAAGTTTGAAATAAAAACATTGATATTAACAATTCAAAGTTCAGTGAAAATCAATACTATGGCTTGAAAAAAATTGAGTTAAAAGCGGAACTTAAAACAGTTTAAATTACCTGGTAACACTGGCATGCCAAGAGAATAGCAACCCAAAAAGAGTGCAGCGCTGTGTTAGCACTGACCCATACAACCCAAGGATCACAAGTAGCTGCTGCTACTAAATAATTATCTGCTCGATGATCCGTCATTACGTTCTTCCAACATTCGGCTTGCCAGTATTGTACACTTGCTGATATCACAACAATACAAAGACCAAGCATTGATACCAAAAATCCTAGAAAGTATTTGTGATTTTGTGCACCTGAGAAAAAACAACAAAATAAATTTCAACTTTTAACATTTCAACTTTGCAATTAACATAATAATTTTCCATTAAAATGGATAAAAAAGATTTTGAATGATGTTAATACGTACCAACACAGTTATTTATCCATGGACAATGATGATCAAATCTTGCTACGCATACATCACAAGTGGCACAGTGCTTTGATCGCATTGGCCTTTTGACTAAACATGTATAACAAAACTTTTGTGGCTCAAAACCACCGGATTCCGCCAATTCTATTATTGCCTGAAATCAAACAGATAATTATAATATAATCTTCAGTTAATAATTATACGAATAATTAGTCGAGTAGTGACAAATGTGGTGGCAAAATAAGAAGTACATTTAGTTTATCCTCATGGGTAGCAGTTATGACTCCAGGATCTCCTTTCCAGCATTGGAAGAAGCATATCCAAAGAGGAACGGAACCGCCGACTAACAATATCCATAGGTACCAGGATGCGTGAATTCCCAGCCAAAATATCCATGTTACGTAAATCCATAGCTAAAAATATAGTATTAAAAAAGGTATCAATTAGAAAAAGCATAATCAGAATGATCGTAAAACTTTCTTTTCTTTTTAATAAAGAAAAGAAAATTGGGTTGAAGTAAATATATCACCTTTGTTGCTAAATAAACTGATATCGGTAAAATGCGACAAAGTCTCTCATCAAATACAAAATGATTTGCGGCATAGACAGCCAGATAAAGCGCAACAAGCGCTAACAGTTTTATTAAATAGTCAAAGCCACTTTCGAAGACCATCCCCACTGTATAAAATATTACAAATGGCGTGCCAGCCATACAGTACCATCGTATTTTCTGCAAATTCATTAAAACGTAAAACATTCATTTTTGTCCTAATTTTTTCCTTCTTTTTTATTCTTGCTTCAAAATATATTTTTGAACAAAAACCTACTTTGTCTCGGCACCATGCTTTCGATCGATCCTGTCTTTCTTTAATCTCTTCTGTAACTTTTTGTCCCAACCAAGCGGCCCCTATGTGCGGAGCCAATAAAGTCATTGGAGTTTCGTTCTCGAAATTAGGTATATCCAAGGACGCACCTTGTCGAACGAGAGTCAATATTGCTACATTGTTTTTAGCTATTATCGCCCAGTGCAGTGCCGTATTGCCATGTAAATGTTCGGTCAGGGAATGGGATGCTCCTAACGTGAGCAATAAACGAGTTGGATCTAAGCTGTTAAGACAGAGGATAAAAATTAATTATCATATCAGGTTACATGATGTTTCTAATGTTTATTAAGTTACAAATTCAATTTGTTCAATTTGTTGATTAATCAAATACCTATTTATTTTGTAAGCACTCCACATCAACGGAGTCATGGCACTTCTGTCTGGCATATTAGGATTGACTCCTCTTGCGACTAAATAAGCTACAATAGCCGTGTGGCCAAATTGCGCTGCTAAATGTATACAAGAAGCTCCCTCGCCATCGCGCAAGGTTGGATCTGAACCTGCTCTCATTAATATCACAACCGTGGCTAGATGTCCTTGTCTGAAACACAGAAAATTGTTCATTGCAATTAACCAGAACTCACTTAACTCGAAAAAAAAAAAAAACTAGACCTTTTTATAAACTATAACTTTGTTATCAACTTGTTGTTTTTACGTTGTTAAGTTTTGTACCTTGTAGCCCAGTGTAAAGGCGTAGCGTTAAGTTCTCCACCGACAGCATCTATTACAGCTCCCTTAGCAATTAAATATTTGACTATTTTCTTACGGTTATTTATTGCAGCCCAATGCAAAATTGTAACGTTATCAATATCAGGCTGGTTAACATCAATGCCACCCTCCACGAGTTCTCTTACACGATCAAGTGCGCCGTACTAAACAAAAATTGAATCCCAGGTAAGTAAAAAATATTGCAAAGTATCATGTTCTATTTTTGTATTACAAAATTTTGAGTTGATTAAAAAATGAAGTACTTGAAATTGAGAATTTTACCTGAACAGCATTAGTTATATTTAACATGCTATAATCTTGTGCAGGAGGTTGTCCAGGTTCTGGACATGGTACAGTCACTTCATTCGATTCAGTCGTACCTTCCCCCTGGCAGGCGGTTTGTATTTGTAATGCATACATTCTGGAAAAGAAAAAAAATGTTTATTTTAATTTGTTCTCTGAAAAACAAATGTAACCAGGTAAAAATGAATTGTCATCATGCTTTTGTTAAACGGCTCTCACCTGAATATGTAAAGATGATAAACTTTATTGATATAACTGTGTTACTAATAGTTGTAAAATCTTGAATCCGACGATCTGTCAGAGAATCGTACAAAAGTGGAATACTGTATGGGAGATGTTTCGGAAATGATATATTCGAAGACTGATGTCCATTATTAAAACTATAATACTGAACGCACTATTTAGAAAAAGAGACAAACGAGCAGCAACGGCGACACGAAAAATCACAGAATGTTAAATATAAAAATCACAGAATTTTGGTGACTGTGACATTGTTGTGTATTGTAAAAATCAGTCGATCATCGAGGGGGAAAAAAGAAGAAGAAAACGGCACGAGTTCTCTCTCGTCCCCCGAGTTTGAGACACTTGGGGCCTTTTCTATTTATGGGTCCTGTTGCTCACGCTAGGGCGAAAACCGTCCGAGTCTTGGCGAGATTGAGACGTCTGAGACTTCATATCGACAGAGTTGTATAAAAACAAAAAAATTATATTTATCATGCTACACCGCTTCTACCGACAACTGACGACGCCAAACGACTATCGACAAGTGCGTTATCAAATTTTTAAGGGCGTGAGCGCAACTGCACCCATTCAAGAAAATTGACCTACTGAGAGAATCTAAACCACTGTCCTTTTCTATTTTCATGGGTCGAAAAAAGAGGACGTTGCTCTTAGTCGCTGATCTGTTTCGTTGTGGAATTGCTAGGATCACGGAAGTCATTTAAAATTGGACCATAAACTTTGTTGTGAGCCATTTTTTTTTCATTATTAAAAATGGTCAACTGCAGAAATTGCTGCATTTTTTTTCGTTTTCTTGAATGAAAAATATTGTGATTTTTTAGTTTTATTTGTTAATTTTTTATTGTTTTTCATTTATTTTGCTTCTTGTTCCATTGTTTATTTTTGCAATATTTCTTAATATTTTAAAGGTTCATTAAGGTAAAATATCCAATCAATGACGACTTCACCTAACCGACGCGTACCTATTTGTAACCACTTGTTTTAGTTAATAATTAATTCTGAAGTTTTTGCAATAAATCAATTTTAATTTGAAATTATACTTAGAAATTGACCTAAATTACAAAAATAAGGAAGTTAGACAATTAATATGATTTTGTAGCATTTCGATGAAAGGTGCATGGTTACTAATTAGTAAATATAGTCACTAATTGGGTCTTTTACCTTACTATTTTCAATCTTGAATAATAATAAACACAATTTGTTTTGCATTTTTTACAACAAATTTTTAAAGGGGTGGGGAATAGAAATGAGTTGAAATTTCATAAAAGTTTTATCTGACAAAAATGAACTCAGAAAAAAAAAGATTCTCCAGGAATCGAACCCGAGACTTCAAGAAATTACCATTAGCTGCTCCGTTATCATTTTTTTTCCTCTCACTTTGAAAGGTGCTTATTTCCAAACTGTTTTGACGTAACTGCCAAGTCTGACGAAGAAAGTCAAATCTAAAAAAGTAACAGGAATCGAAACATAATACGATCAATTGGAATTCTCCCCATAGGGCGAGAACTGGCATCTCTTATTTTGTTTATCGATCAGTGGATGAGAATTAAAAATCAATAATAGTATAATATTCCAACACGAGAGTGTTGTCACGTCAGGTTTCTCTTTTCGTAAACTCTATTTTTTCTTTTCTTCGTAAATCTCGCCTGACTCTAATTTCTGGATTGCTCCAATCGTTCAAACTGTAAACATTGATTTGCTTATTTACTACCTTTGTTCATTCCCATTTGTATATGACCGCTATGACCTTCATATTGACCGTTTTCTGAAAACAAAAATTGATAAACAATGCAACATTTTGAATTGTTCTATTCCTTTTGAAACAAAATGCAAACATTGTTTCGTTTAATTGTTTGCTTTCAATAATCTCATCGAAATTTGTTTATACCTCAATTTTGGAAAAACTTGTAAAATTTTGTACCGCACTGTACAGTTTGCACAAACTGTAAAAAGCGCTCTGTTTATTGATTACCTTTGTTTATTTATTTACTCGTCTTACGACCTCATTGACCTTTGTTCCTATTGATTTCGGGTAAAACTCGAACATTTAAGGGGGGGCCTGAGAATAAAAAATAAAAAGGGCGAATTTGAAGGGAAGGCGCATAAGGAAACAAGAAAAAGACGGGGAACAAGGCTGATGGTTAATCGTTCGGCCTCCTCTCTGTGCATCGCTTAATAATCGGCCCAATCCATTAGTGCAACAAAGACACGTGCGACATAATAACAAACAAGCTGCGACGGCGTATAAGGAGAAGGGCACATGGCTTTGCGCACGTACACGCGCAGTGATCACACAACCGATGAACCGATTGTATTTTGAGAGAGTCGAGAGAGCAGCCGTTGAGAGACACACACAGGATTCGTCAGTCGCGTTTGTCGGAGTGCGTGACGTCATTGTGCTCGGGCGAAGCAACCTCGCTCGCTTGTCTGTCACTGTGATTCGCAGTCTGTTGTTGCTCGCTCTGACGTGTGCGTGTACATCGTCCAACAAAACGGCCCAGACTCGCCAAGCCAGCAGACGAGATACGACAGTGGTTATAACAAAATTTTGTATTCCAACTCGCCATCTTTCACCTACGTCCGCGCTCTTGGGACATAAGGAATAAATCGGCGCACTCGGTTACAGTTACTCCGCTTTCCTCAAAACAAAGTGAAATCGGCATTTAAAAACGGATCTCGGCTGGATCTTGAGGTTCCCCCTCTCTTTGCCCCGTCTGTTACATTAGAACCGAAGTGAAAATACAGTTAGTTTGATTGACGATACGCAATTACAGTGAACTTACTCTTCGTGGGACCTTTTTTTTTCTCTTTCTCAAAAGAACCAAAGTGCCTTGGTTTCGAGGATTTTTTTTTTCCTGTATTGTGATTGTCGCCGAGCTGCCAATAGACAACTGGGACTGAGACACAAAAAAAAGTAAGAAGACAAAAGGAAGGAGTGAACAAGTTTGTGTGATTGAGTTATTTAAAGGTTTGGACACAAACTGTCAAGGTGTGATTGTCAAGCGGAGTCCGAGTGACGTCGAGATGACGCACTGACAATAGTCCATTAGGGAGGCTGTAAAAGTAAACGAGACGCAGAGTTTGCGGATAGTTGATTGTATGATTTTGATAAATGAACGATAGTTGGCGTTGTTTATGAGGAGCGGCACGGGCGATTGCACGCGCGTGACCAAGAGCAAGTTACAACGTCAGCTGCTGGATAGATAGAGACACATGAGTCGGTCCCATATTCCCATGGTTAATGACTAGTTGAACAAAGGAGCGACGTACAGGCGCGCAGGCGTTCTCTCGCTTTCTCGGCCAACAGCTTACGAGGAAAATCAAACGGCCGCGAGACCAAAACGATTGAGAACTACTGCATTCTCGACTTCCCCCCCCCCCTCTCTATCTCTCTCTCTATTTCTCTTTCTATCTCCATCTCCCTCTCTCTCTTTCTATTTCTCTTTCTATCTCCATCTCCCTCTCTCTGTCCCTCCCCCCACCTATCAGCTCCCTGACCATTTGCTTCTTTGAGGTAAGTAATTTTTGTGACGTCACGGATCGTACGCACAATTGGGCGAAAAATGGTTGCCCGAACAGTACCTTTCCTTTTTAATCCCACTTAAGTTTTTAAAACACTTCTGACCTGTTGTGCGCTACTTCAGTGTCTACTCTCTCTCTTGTGGATCCTTAGCTCCGTTTACTTTGTTTTTGACGGTTTCGTTTGTTTGATTGTTTTGTGTTCATTTACACAATTTATTGTGCAAAATTGTGGGAAGAAAGGAACGGGAACGAGTGACTTCTCTGGTTGCTGTTTTTTTCTTTTTCATGAAAACGCAATCTTAAATGTCAACAGTTTTTACTCTCCGATAAGGACTCATCGTTTTCTATACTGGATAATGTCCTCAGGTATATTACACCAATACCGCGACGGTACTTTCATTGCCCCTCTGTCATTGTTTCTAGCCGAGAAAGTTGACAGCACAATTTGTTTTAGCATATTGCCTTGGTTACTCGACTAACTTGCTCGCTCCCTGGTCTCTTTGTTAAACAAACGCGGTTTCAACGTCTGTCGTCCTCTCTTCCTTTCCATTCTCGCGCTCTCTCTCTCTCTCTCCCCCCCTCTCTCTTTCTCTCTCTCCTTTGTATATTTACATCTTGCACTGAAAATATCAATTACGCCTCTCGTCGTCATTAAAATTGCAACTCGCAATTTTAGAACCTTGCAACAAACTCCAAGTTGTTCAATCAATAAATTATATAAGGCTGATTTCATTTCGAACGCGTTGTCGATTTTTCAAACCGATTTGTGCAAAAGTGTTATGCTATCACTAGCCAGATGAATCAATTGCGCTTGCGTTGGCGTTTTGTAATTCCTCGTTTTTTTTTTACTGTTCCCAATTCTATTGTAAATCACAGTTATACATCGCTACTCTCACATAGATGGATAACTGTTGTTCATTATGGGTTTGAATTTAGCGTAGACAGCCAACCAGTTAAGTGAATGTTCAGAATTTTTCTTTCCTGTTTGTTCTTTTTTTATTTCGTTATGTTTTCTGGTTTTCTGACGTTTAGTTATAGTTTTGTTGGAACGAATGACGAAATAACGTGAAAATTAATTTGTGAAATTTGATGCACAACATTCAGCTTTAATCTTATTTATAGAGTGTAGCGCGACGCTTATCTTATCAGGAAATTTTAATTTTAGTAAAGAATTTCGTGTGTTTAAAAATTTTAAACATTACAAGCGTGGGGGGGGGGGGGGGGGGGGGTAATAACTGATGGGATTTAAGAAAAGGTTGGGGGGCAGTTTTTTTTTTTTTTTGTGTGTTTTAAATTGGATGCAATTAATAACAAAAAAAAAAGAACGTGCTTTAAAAACGAAATAAGTGCGACAGCCGACAGTCTATTATGCCGACACAGACTGGGAACCGGTTCGTCAAAAAGTTTTCGCCTTTTTTTTACTGTAGCATAAAGAAAGACATTATACACTTCAGAACACAATCAGCAAACAATTTTCATAATCCGCTCTCTGTTACCTTTTTTTTTTTCTTGATCTTTCAAAATTTCGTTCTTCAGTCGTTATCGACTTCAAAGACTGAAAACAAAAAAAGATTTATTAATGAAACAGTTCTAATAACAATCAATAAATGAAATTAAAAGCGAATGTAATGTGAATTCAATAACCAGAAAAGGAACGAAAAATTAAGAGTCACGTTTTGAGAAATCCTGACGCGTTTATAAACGTATAAGGTTGCACAAGCCAAAGTCTGAGGAAAGAATGAGCATAGAATTCATCACACATTTCATATAGCCGAATTTTTGGCTTTAATATAAAAACTCTTCGTTTATTACAAATAGACCTTGAAGAGCATCAAACTAGTTTTCGACTGGCTAAATTGAATTTCGTATTACTGAAAATAGACTTGGAGTTTTTTTTAGGAATTTTGAAAAAAAAAGAGAGAATCTCAAAGGCTTCATCTGACGCAGGTCATTTAAAATTGAAACAAAAAAGAATGAATGTTATAATGAGGTTGGAGGAAGAATTGCTGATTCGAAGAGACAGACCATCAATGATTTCAGCAAAATATCGCGCTCGAGAAGAGCGTCGACGATTTTTGAAGATCTCCGCTGGAAAGCTTCGGCGCATTGAGGATCCAGAAGCTAGTCTCTGTCGATCAGTTCTTATCAACAATGCCGTCAGAAGGCTCCAACGAGAGAACCGAGACGAGAAATCCCGCAACTACGCACTGTCTGTCAACTTTTTACACGATACAGTCAAAGTGAATGATGATACGAGCAATGTAAACAGCACAATTGATGATACGACATCGAACAAAAGGTTTGAACGATTTTTCGCTCCCTCTGTGAAATTTAAAAAGGACACTCCAGTGAAATCGAGAGAAAAAAAAGTTTCTAATTCCTCTCTTACATAAACGCCTCGCCTTTCTATTTCAGTTATTTTTTTGGTAACGTACAAGTTCCCAAGAATCTTTCCTAATCAAAATTGTCACTGGAATATCCTCCTACTGATTTTATTAGAATAATTTGTTCAAGGTCTTTCGTTATTATCTTGTTTTACCTACTTGTTTTTTTTTTGTTCATTTATTATGAGAAAAAAATGGACCAAGTTAATAGTGGATGTAATTTAAAAATGTTAATTAATGTTGCAGATTGAATGAAGATGATAGTACAAATGAAATGAGCACAAAACGTCTAAAGCACGATAACATGGAGCTGCATGACGTATTCAGCGATATTTACATTTTGCCACCAACTTCGCGCATGCTGTCTCACATTGATAACATAGTAGGCACGTCTGAATCATCGAGTAATATATTGTACCACAACGAGCGAAGTTTCCCGGAGTATAATGCGGACGAGCTTGAAATTAGCAGTACGAACGAGAGCCTTTACAACATTGAGGAGTCAAGTTCTAGAACCGCGATCGACCTCGCCCTGCTTAAGGCCCACGACCACATAGACCTGGAGGAAACCACAATCTTGGCAAACAGACTCTTCGGCGACGACACGGATAGACTCCTGTACAGTTCGGTCGAGGAGAGAATTTCGACGGCCATGGAGGATTACAATAGAATTGCAAACACGGCTTCGAACAGCAAGAGTCTCGAGACCTTTCCCTCGCTGGAGGATCACCATCGTCCAGACAGGTCAAAGATCGATCATCTAAGCAACAACCAGAGCTGCGGCAGACACTTCCATGACATACAAACGTTTCATAGTCTAGTGCCTGGACTTGAGAGCTAAATTTTACAGATTTGACACATTTATAAATGAGAAAAGAAACCCTCTTGTCTTCATTTACGCGATTTTTTTAAATCGAACAATGAGAAACATTGTTTTTCTTCGTCTCTGAATTGAGAATTTGTTTATCAATTGAGAGAGGAACAAAAAAATGAAAAGAATTAGAAACAAAAAAAAAGATGAGAAAATTTATAAAAAGTATCAATAAGAAGTTTTTTGAAAATTGGTGCAAGAAAATTTGAATGATTTATGTGCAATACAAAGTTTGTTTTTGTATTCGAATATTGTACGCATTCCTAGAGGATGATTGTTTATCATTTCCGACTTTTATGTAAGTTTTTTTGAAAAGGTGTAATGGAGCAAAACATTAGAAACACGCTCTCAGTTGTAGAATTTGTACTAAACTGTAGTTTGAGATCAGCCTGAAGCTGCAGAAAATCATGAGTTAATTCCGGTCTAATTTCAGAGTAAAAATTTTTTTTACTATCAGAAGCACTAATTTTGCAAAAGAGAAACATCAGTCGATCCCGCGGTAGGTTGAACATCCACAATCTTACTTGCCAACTGTCCAACAATTTGTAAATACTTTATTTACTAGAAAATAAATACAATTGTATAGACATTGATTTTACTGTTAATATTTACATCGAATATGAAGTATAATTATATTATGTAAAATGGGCGTTAATTAAGGATGTGAATTTTCAGATGTTTTTATATTAAGCAACACGAAATTTATTTAAAAATACAAAAAAATCAAATTGTATAAACATAGTGGGGTTTGAGTTACTAATTAAAAAAATATTTTTAAAATTTAAATTCAATTGATTGAGTTATTTCAATAACCATCCATCTGATGATCAATTTTTTTTTTTTTTATCAAGTTCTTTCTTTTTTTATTGTTATTTCATTAGAATCAAATACAACAAATTAATCACATACAAAAATTAACAGATAACTTAAATAATATAACAAAAATCAAAGTATGAAAATTGATTGAAACTTTTATATGCATTATTTGATGTAACACTACAATAAAAAAAACGAACCGTTGATGTAATTATCATAACTGTAACGTCAGCTTAGATTAACATTATTACTAACCGTAATAGTCAATTTGGTTTATGTTACCAAAAATGATCAGTGCTCATGTAAGTATACATTTGACCTGAAATTTTTATTAACATTCATGCTTCCAAAATGAGTAAAAACCTCGAAATAACTTAATTTACAATAGAAACTTCAAAAACTTAAAACACAAATTTGTCTGTCGTAGAAAATTGAAGTATTCTTTCACTTTTTGAATACATTTCACGTCACAGTCAACACAATATAAACTAATAGAATATTTTATGGTTTCAGTTTCGCAAAACTAAATTCACATTATTTGTATAGAAATCAGACAATAATTTACAAATTTAGTACGAACGAACAAACACCTGACTAATGGAATATTAATCTGTCCAAAAACAATTTCTTGTTGAGGTAATGTAAAAATATCTCTCCTAATATTTACAGCAAATTGTAAAAGTCAGAATGGCCTTCCTAATTTTGAGATGAATCGGACAATCATTCAAATTAAATTATAAAATTGTTTCATAAAATAATTTGACATATATAAAATTGTTATCAACTTTTTTTATAAAACAAGGTTTAAACTTTAACCTACTGAAAAAAAAGAAAAAGTTATTCATCTATTAATTGAATAACAATAAGTAGCACAAATACATATTTTAGGATGAAAAAATTTTTTACAAGTAGAAAACAAATTTTCTATTATTCAAATCTATTATCTGAGATCTGAAACAAAGTTTTCCGATTCCACCTCTTATCGATTAATCAAAATTTGATGGACCATGGCTTTATTTTTAATTTCATCATGGTCTACGAAATTAATGAAAGCAGTCATATGTCCACGCTGCATCCACGTCATATATCTAAATAACTACATAAAATAAATGCTGCACAAACGCTCAAAATTATACAAACTATTACTATCCACATTGGCAACGTTTCTGAAACAAAAAGTTTTCATATAACAAAGCTGTATTTATAACATTCCAGTGGCTTTAAAACAAAAACGATTAACTCTTTTTTCAAATGCTTAAAATTTTAAATTCATATTTCAACTTTTGTCTGATTTGTTTTATTAATAAGTCCATAAAAACAATGAAAAATATTAAAATCCGAGCTGAAATGTTGTAAAACTGTAAAGGTACATTTCCAAAAATGATGATAAACGTGTTTGTTTTTAAGCCATTGATTTTTTATTGCGATGATCAAAAATGTCGACTTACTTCTGAACGGAACACTGTGGACACAAATTTTATTGTCAACGGAGATGCTGACAACGGCGGTTTCCACATTGCTAGTGATAGCCGGACCGTCGAGTTTGGTCGGCAGGAACTCTAGACCAGTGACGAACATACTATGAACACCAGGAACGTGGAGTGCTCTGCCCAAGTTGAAGGCGATGAAAATGTCGACGCTGCCGGAGAACATTGTTCCCACAGCGACGAATTTTGCATCGTCCGACACGGCTAGCGCTGACAACGTCTCCTTGAAAGCTACACTTTTTACAATCGAGTTCTGCTTCGTGTTCCACAGCTGCAGGTAGCTCGGTTCCTTGCCAACAACGGCATTCGACAACATGAACAAGTGATCCTCGTTGGGGCTCTTGCGAAACCGACACCTCTTGTACAGATATTTATTATTATTTGGCGTTTGCCAAGTCAACTCGCTCTCCTCCTTCATCGTTTTTGTGCTCCAAATTTTGGCCTTGCCATCTTTCGCAATTGTGCAAAGGCTATCGTTCGAATCGAAATCGATGTCATCGATCTCCTTGCTGTGACCTTTCAATTCGCACATCGGCTCTAACGAGGGGAACTTCCACAGCCGAACCAGTCCGTCCAAACCCCCAGTCGCCATCAGTGTACCTTTCGAATTGATCCGAACTACTCTCTGAAGTGGCTCGCTTTCACTGCAATCAATCCCATTATGCAATTAACAATTTCTGTTATTAATTTTCTCGTTTCATTTTTAATCCAATTTTCTTTTTTAACGAACATTCGGTTTTGTTTTCTAAATCAAAATATCTACTTACAAGAAGTCTGTCTGAACGCTCACAGTAGGTTTGATAACAAGGTTCAATTTCTTCCTACTGTCTTCCACCTTCTCGACCTTTTGATTGTCCAACTGTTTGCTCGCTCTTCGTTGTCTGACATTATCTTTGTTCGAAGGGACGTCTCCGTTTTTAACATAAGACACTTTGGAGGTCACAGAATACAATTGGCAGTGACTTTCTTGACCCGCAACAACCCATAATTTTTTTCCTGAGTTATACGTGGCACAGTTCATCACAACGCTCGGACCGGTCTCGTGCCTTGTTACCTCCTCGGCGACAAATTTGGTCCCGTTGTGAAACAGCTCATATATTTCCTGAAACGTCAAAAACAACATTACAAAATCAAACTTGGTTGCTCCAATTTTGGATTAACAAATTGATCCAAAATTAATTTCAACGTTGGAGTACAATTTTGAATGTGAAAAAATTTTGTAACCTCCTTTACAATTGACAGATGTAAACAAACAGAAATGAAATCATGCAATTTGTTGCACTTTGTACTGAAATTTGACCAGACTGAAATGTGACTAAAAATGGTACTCCAAGGTTGTTGTGGAAGATTAAAAAAATCACTGAGGAAACTTGAATGGAAAAATATGAGGATGTCAAAAGTAAAAAAAAAGACTTACAAATCCATTGGCAACACCAGTTTTTGCTGATCCTCCGCCACCTCCAACTAAAACGTGTCGACTAGTCAACATTTGCAAGGTGTAAAGCGGAAAATTGATCCTGGCCAAGAGGCCTTCCTGATTTCTGTGCGGTGCCATTGTTTGCTCCCTGACTTATTAATTTATAACAATCAAAAAATTCACTGTCACACTGGCATACTGCAAGGTCTTCTCCAGTTCTCTCTCTCCTTGCATGCTTTTCCCTGGCATGGTTTCGTGGCAGCACCGGCGGTATATGTCAAATCGACTACAGTACCGTCCTGACAAGCTCAAACAAGCAGACGACGCATGCACACATTACTGATCTGAAAAAAAAAACAAAGTTTTAATTGTTTATTTTAAACTATCATCTTCGTTCCTTTTTTTTTGTTTTTTTTTTGGTAGCCAAGAACAGTGGATTTGAAAGACAAGATGATTTGGAAAAGAGTGTACTTTATAATCTGTTAAAATGATTGAACAAATGAGCTCTCCGTGAATTGAGAATAATGACAGTTGTTATGAAGGCTTTGTTGTTGATAAGAAGCGATGATAGAGGCTGTTTTATATTTTTTATACTGAAACAATAAGATTGCTAATGGTCAAGTGATTATTTAGCAAAACAAAGTATTATAATTGCATTTAAGTAGCCAACATGGATAGTGATTTGAATTTGAGTGTTCTGTCGTTGAATTGTTGGTAAGTATTCAGCTTTCCAGATTGTTGTTGGAAAATAATATTTAAAATAATGTAAAAATTTTGTCAAGAACAAAAGGTTTTATCATAAACGACAACAGAAAAGCGATAATGATAAAATTTTTTATGAATACATAACCTTAAAAAATAACTACAATTTAAAAACATTTTATTGATTTAAATATAGTTATTTAATAAATTATCATTATCTTAGTAAAATTTGCAATCTTGTTTAGATAAAACATAAAATTTAAAAAAATGTAGAATTTGTTTAAAAGCAAATGTAAAATATGAATTGATTTTCAGGGGCATTCCATATGTATCCAAAGATCGATTTGCTCGGATGAATGCCATTGCAGAGGCTCTGGTTGATGGGTCATATGATATTGTATGTTTGCAGGAAGTTTGGTCGATCCGTGATTTTAGGAACATTGCCACAAAAGCTCACAAAAAGTTGCCGTTTTCTCATTACTTTTTCAGGTAACTTTTCAAAATGTGCAATAAATTTAATAATCTGACCAATCTTCTAATCACATTAAATTTTTCAGCTTTTCATAATTGCAAAATGTCATGACAACTATGTTCCAATAAGATTCAAATTTATGGTTACCAAAGCAGTTTATAGAAATACAGGCTGATTGTAATTTGATTTATTTTTCAGTGGTGTCGTTGGGTCTGGAATATGTATTCTATCACGTTACCCAATTAAGGATGTTATGTTTCACAAATGGTCTTTGAATGGATATGTACATAAAATTACTCACGGAGATTGGTTCGGCGGAAAAGGAGTTGGACTGTGTATCATTCGAGTCAAAGACATCAATCTTCACGTTTACATTGCTCATGTATATACTCAGGGAGAAGAATTTTGTATTCATTGAAACGTACACTAAAATTGCATGAAATGTTGAAAAATGCATCATATAGTAATAACATTGAGGTTTATTTATTTTGAATCAAGTATTATTATTGAATTACAGTTACATGCAGAATACAACCAAGATAATAATGAGTACACTGCTCACCGAGTGTTGCAAGCTTTCGACACTGCTCAATTTATCCGGATGACTAAGGGTGGAGCCGACGCTATTATTTTGAGCGGCGATTTGAACACGGAACCTCATGATTTGGCTTACCGAATCATCTGCGGGGTCGCTGGATTGACTGACGCCTGTTCCATGAGTCTGAACAAAGTCGGAACAAACGAATGTGCCAAAAATAGTTACACCGAAATCACCTCGGCCACAAAATGCCCCGAGGGTAAAAGAATCGATCACATTCTTTATCTGGGATCCAACAATATGAAGGTTCGAATATTTTTTATTTCATCGATTTTCTCTTTCATCGACTTTAATTCATAGCTTTTTTGATTTTCTAGATGGAAGCGACGAATTTCGAGCATCCATTTCCTTCACGAGTCCCAGAGAGTAATTTCAGTTACTCTGATCATGAAGCAATCATGGCTTCATTTAAATTAGTGAAAGGTGATCAGATTGAATTAAACAAATATTCTATAGAAACTTTAATCCTCATAAAATATTTGTTATATTTTAAAAATAAATGTATTTTTTATATTTTAAAAATAAATATATTTTTTATATTTTAAAAATAAATATATTTTTTATATTTTAAAAATAAATATATTTTTTATATTTTTTAGGCAAAGACACTGGAAAGATAATCGATGTTAAGGACGCTCTTAAAGAAGCTCTTTTTATCTGTGAATCCGCCCAGCGTAATTTGTCAAGGCACAGATTGTGGTATATAATAACAAGTTGCATTTTAATAGTTCCTCTTTTATGGTCGATGAGCTTGGATTATTCATCAACGTCCATCGGGATGATCGTTGGGATTAACATCGGGCAATTATTTTTGACAGCGATTTTGTGTTATGCACTTTTTATGAGTTCTATTTGGAATAAGTTGGAGAAGAATGCTTTGAAAGCGTGCTGCTCTACGATGGACTTGTATTTAAGTCAGATCACAGGCGGGTGTGATCGCAAAACGAATGTTGAATGAATCTCATCAATTGAAATTGTACTTCAAATTTAATCAGATAATATCAATAAAGAAATATGTATTTTAGTTTTGCAAACTTTCTTCCTCATTAATTAACCAGTTTAAATTTTTTTATTATTTATAAAAATGTTTAAATTTCAGTTTCCATTTTCAGGTGACACTTTTGTTTCAACCAATATTTAAATAAGTGTAAACATTGATTAGATTTCAATTTTTGACATTTCACAGAAGATGAAGTACCGCCTAGTTCTTTGTGTGTCTACCAGATGGCTTTGAACTTTTGATTTCCAATGAATGGTTGATTATAAAATGGAAAAAAAGTAAGTGTTTTGATTGTTCTGTATACACATTAAATTATTGTAAGTTTGATAGGTTAGGAAAAATTGTAAACAAACAATGTCACGCTTTCCATATTTTTTTCTTTCGATGTACGACATCTGTCGTACTTTCTCTTGTGATGTCAGCCAATGAGAAGTCGACAGAGGCTCGTGCTGCCATCAGCTGCATGAAAAAGTCGTTTGAATTTCAAACTGTTTGAAACCGATCGTGAGAACGCGCAAGTTTGTGCCGGTCCGAGTATTGTATGGTGTTTTTTTTCGGTGTAAACAAAGCCTCTAGAGTTGAGATTGGTTGAGATCGAACCGACCGCAAGAAACAAAGGTTACACGCGTTTTGGTGATCGCATTGCCTTAGTTTGTTTGCATGTTTTGGTAGACAGTTTTTTAAAACAGCTCCTCGAAATGTCCTCGTCTCAAAACATTAGTCCCCAGAAGCATGGGTTTTGCAATGCTATCTTCTCCACATCGCCTTTCAATTCACAAAACGAAAATTGCTCTCCCAATCCCAAACAGTGAGTGTGTCCAACTTGAAGTTTCTTTAACTCCGTTTTAGTTATCTAAATTTGTTTCTTCACTGTTCCTTAGCTTTTTATTAGAACTCGTTATTTTTTATCACTTGTATTTATTATTTTAATTTTAATTGTAGAGGTTAGGATAAATCATTGTTTATACACCATGTACATTTGACCTTGAGAACATGATGGTAAACAAAGAAGTTAACAATTGGGATAATTTTTAATGTAACATTTGAATCTTCCAGTGATGACAAGTACAATTACTCGTGTCTGAAAAATGATTTCTTCAAACCACAAAAATCTCCAACGGTGAAATTGAAACATGGAAAAGTGTTGAATAACTTGCGTCTGGATCGAATGATCGCGTCATCCGCGCCCAACTTACACAAATCGCAGCAAGAGATGTCTGAGAAACTGAGTTTATCAAAAAAAGTTTCATCGTCGGAGGAGAAGCTAAAAACGCCCGTGAGAAATGGCAACAGAGACAAGGACAACTTTTTCACGCCAAGGCGACCTGTATCCTCTTTGTCATCGACGTCCAAAACACCAACGAAGAAATATTTTTCTGACTTTGTGCAGCCACAGACTCCGGATTGTTTTAACGTCGTACAAATGGAAACTCCAAAAACTAAGGATAATGAAGAACAAACGATTTATGAGGGAGAGAGTACCAATTTGATGGTTGGCATTCGTGTCAGACCTTTGAACATGAAGTAAGTAATTATTAAAATAATTAAAATGTAACAGAAAATACAATTCAATAGGACAACAGATGACACACTATTTTCTCTTTCTCTTTTTTTACTTATTTATTTATTGCAAGTATAAAATTGTTATAAAACGAAAACTATGAATTCATTTTATCCATTTTCTAACGGAAAATCAATCAACGAAACTGACTTGTCTGTACAAAGAAAAATTAAAAGTATTAAAATTTAAAAGATCATTTCAAAGTTGATAACAAAAAATGGATCTAAAATTGAATGAGATTTGTTTTTAAAAAGGACCCTTGTCGTGAACACAGCATAACAATAACATTACAAATGATTTCTATTAAAAAAGTTTCACACTAGCTAATTACATCATACAAAAGAGAACAAAAACTAACTAAAACGTCTCACTTTTTCTTTAAAGCAACTGTTAACATCGAGCAAAATTTGTAACTTAGAAAGAAAATTTAAATAAACATCTCTATCATTGAAACGACTAACAAAAATCTCACTTTTAAACAAGAACACAATCGCCTTCTCAATTGTTCAACAGTACAAAAATAAATTATGCAAAAAATAAACATTCCCTTTTGAGTATGCAGGTTTCAGGTTTTCTTTTCGTTATCATCACAGTTCAAATGTTTTTTGCTTCATCCTTTACTGGACGTTCTGAGCGATTACCTTCAGCATCGACTTGTTAATAGGGCGAGTCCCTTTGTTGACGTATATCTGGTGCGCCTTCGCATGGTACCTCTGCAAAACGTGTCTCAACTTGTCGAAGAAAACTGTCGCCTCTTCGCTCAGGTTCTGCTGAGCCAAATTCACCTCCTCGATGCTTTGCAGGCACAAGTTGTGTTTCTTCATGAAGCAGTAGAACCAATCGCTGGGTGCCATCTTTGTCAGCCTCCACCTCGAGCTCACTTTCAACCCCTTCGCCACGGCGTACTCATAGACAAATCGTCGCCCCTCCTTGCTGCTCAAACCGTGGTTGATGTTAGAAGCGTAGAGGAAAAAGTCACGCAGAAGCATCTCGTCGGATTGATCGAAAATTCGGTGCTCGCCTCGCTGAGGGTCAAAGTTTACTTGGTCGATGTCCGTAACCTTGGCTTTCTGCAGGTAGCGCTGCAAGGTCATCCGAGGAATTCGGAATTGTTGGGCAACAGATCGAACGGATACTTTTTCTGTCAGAACTTTCTGTACGGCGAGTTTGAGCTTCTCTCGGGTGTATGTTCGAATCTTTGCACATTTTATCATCTTCATTTTGTCCTACAATGAAAATATGTCCACTAATTATTGTGTTTCCCAGGAGACAAAATCATTTATTTCGTAATGTATTTGTTTAGTTTTTTTTTGTATATTGTTTTATTATTTATTTGTTTTTATTTTTATCGTTATTTATGTGTCATTTTTTTGCTATTTAAAGTTTAAATGAGTTCGGAATTTTTTCACAATTTTTAAGTGCTCTCCAATGAGTTTTGTATTTGGTGATCTGGTAATTCGAACGTTCATCTTCCAAGATATCATTTACCTTCATTAGGTTTAGATTAAATTCGTAGCTTCGAAATGACAACATTTTTTCGATGATCTGAATGGAACTTTTTTTCTATTTGAATGTTGAAATGTCGATCAGTCGTTGCACCTTTCATCAGACTTGTTCATATCAGGAACAAAATAAGTTTCGCAATCTTGGGCTTCGATTTAAAAATGAACAAATTGAAACTCATTGAAAATTGTTTTTAACAAAGTTAAAAAATTTTATTTTATTTATTCAAAGTTTAAATTAAATCAAATTAGATTTAAAATTAAATTTATTGACATGAGATTATTCTTATTTTGTTAAAAACAATTGAATTAATTGAATTAAAATTAAAAGATGTAATTTTGACATAATTTTGTTTATTACCTGAGAAGAGTTTTTCAAAATTGTACCAAAGCAGGCCGAAACAGTTTTGAACTGTGCGGCGGACATTTAGACACTGCTACGACCCATAAACACTCAATTAAATGTACATATTTTTAACCACACTGTACTGTTTATATTGTATATCGTAGTCAAGTTTGAAGTAGGGAATTTGAAATATCCAATACCGCTCTCTGTTCGCACCTAAAAATACTACCAATTGTGTTGAATGTTTACTTTTTCAGACCAACATTTTTTTTATCAACACCCAACAAAGTTTACCACAAAAAGTCACACAATATTTTATCTCGCTGTTTTTTCTTGATTGTTGTTGAACCCAACGTTGTAATCTCTCAGAATGACAAAAGACAACTGAAAAAATTGAACGAAAAAAAAATTTTGTAAACTCTGCGCTAATGTGTTTCTAATATTCATTTTTAAAATTTATAATTAAGCACATCCAAGATAAGATGAAAAAAAATTATTCATTAAGGAGGCTTTAATTACACACTTAGACTTAGAATTTATACAGATTGGATAACAATTTTATATTTTGGAGAAGATCATTTTGAGATTCACCATAAAAAACTGATTCTTTGATTTGTTGAAATTTTTATTTTTTGCTATGGTTTTCTTTCTTTTATTAATGACAATGATGAAATTCATTTTTCAGAGAACTGATGGAGAAGAAAGTGAGCTCGATAGTGTCAGTTTCAGGACAGAACATCATAGTGGATTGCGATTTGACGCAGCACACGTTCATGTACGACCACTGTTTTGTATCTTACTCGGACCAAAGTGTTCCGGGTCATGCTAGTCAAGAGACGGTGTTCAATAATTTGGCTCTGCCTATGGTACAGCACGCATTTGACGGCTATAATGTCTGCCTCTTCGCCTACGGTCAGACCGGGTCTGGAAAGAGTTACAGCATGATGGGAACCGAGCAGCCGCAAAGCAATCAGCTTCACGTCGAAGCTGGAATCATTCCAAGGTTCTGTCACCAGCTGTTCACCAGGATCCAACAGAACAGTCACCTCACAGCCACCGTTGAGATCAGCTACTTTGAGATTTACAAAGAAAAGATTCATGATTTGCTCATCAACAGTAGTAACAATAATAATCAACAGAAAAAACCACCTTTGAAAGTTAGGGAACACCCCACTTGGGGCCCCTACGTTGTTGACCTCAGTCAGCATGTGGTTCAAAATTATGAGGACTTAAAGGTGAATCTTAAACCCTTTGAATTGAATAAAAAAAATAACAAAATCGAAAATTGATTCAGATTTGCTATAACTGTTGGATAACTTTGTTTTAATTATTTGCAGACTTGGTTGAAAGTAGGAAATTCTCAAAGAGCAACAGCGGCCACTGGGATGAACGAGAAAAGTTCGCGTTCACACAGCATCTTCAGTATTATCTTGACGCAGTCAGAGAAAGATCTTAAGGGTGAGGAGGGCAAGGATGCAAGTCGCAGGAGCAAGATCAATCTCGTCGACTTGGCTGGGAGCGAGAGGCTGAGCCATACAGGTGTAACTGGAAACAGACTGAGGGTTCGTGAGAAAAAATACAAATTGTTAAAACAGATTTTACGAATACATTTTATTTTGTTCCTTGATTGTTCTCTTTACAATTATAGTTGAAAAATGTTGAACTTTTGTTTGCAGGAAGGAGTGTCGATAAACAAATCACTCCTAACACTTGGCAAGGTTATCGGCTCGCTGGCAGAAAACACTAATAATCGTAAGCGCGGTTTCGTGCCGTATCGCGAGTCGGTGCTCACTTGGCTGCTCAAGGTAAGTTGTAGCATAGGGTGCCCGTCTAGACAGTTCGCTTTCTATCATTAATACAGCTATGCAAATCACTCTTTTAGTACGTTAAGTATTACTTGGACGAGAATTTTGTTGTAAAAGGACAGTATTCAGACAAGAGTACTAGACGATTCGTCAGTGCATCGTGTCTGTGAAAATGCTGAACATTGGTGGTCGTATCTCAATCCTCTTGGTCCCGCATTTGCATTTGTCACCGCATTTCCGGCAGTTTGCTCCGCATTGGCAACCGCCACATTTTTTTGGCGATTTCTTTTCTGTAAAGATGAAAAACAGATTTTTTTATTCGTTATTTACTTTTTATGTTTTAATCTATGTTAATAAGTTGATTAAAATGATGATTATAATTACATTTTTTTTCAAGTTTTTTTCAAAATAGCTTGAAAACAACTTGAATTTAAAAAAATCAAATCAAAAAAAAAAAAAAAAAGAATTACACAACTGCAATGTTAGATAACTCGGTGTTATATCAGTACGTTGCTCTTCACTGATAAGACTTGGTTCAAGAACCATACTTTTCATTTTCAACTTCTATCAACTCTCTATTTTGAACGCAATTAAATTTACTACTTAATCTCGCATTTGAACTTATCAATTCCGCAGAGAAAAATTTCAAATTTTCCATTTTTTGGCTGGAATGCTACATTACAAAGGTCAGGATTCATTTCTCACGTGCGCGTTCACTTGAGACATTTTAACAGAGCGTAACGACAGAAACTTCTGGATTGTTCTTGAATCATGACTCTGAATATAAAATAGACGTCTGTTTTGTATTTCAGTGTCTCGTGAATCACGTGCCAAAGATTTCATTGCACTTTTCTTCGTTCGGTTGAAGAATTCTTCATTACCATAGGTCACGGATACTCAAATTCACACATTACATTTCCGTGACTCATTGTTGATTTTGCCAGTTAACGAGCTTGACATTTATTTTCACGTTCTTTGTTTTCTGTTTTACAGCTCGAATAGATTGAATTTAAAAAACCAGAGTGCAAAGAGGCAATTACACAAATTTCTCAGAGACTCATTTATGAGACCTCAAGGCTGTGCTACATTTCTTTAATTGTCTCTACATTAGATCGAGATCTACGTTATCGATGAAATGTCATCAGTCAAATAATAATCGAGACTTACCTTGGTCGTCGTGCAGAGGACTCTTGCTCTTTTTGTGCCAGAACATCTTTCTTATCGATCGGGATGACTGGTTAAATACTATCAGCTCTTTTTCTTCTTCGATCTCGTATCAAATTCAGACTTGCGTTTGTTTACTTCTGCCGCGTCAAGATCCGAGCGCAATTCTTATACTGGTTTTGCGCACGCTCTTGCACTCGACACCTCGAGCATGTTACACGATGCGCACGCCTCTCCTGCTCTTGCTTTCTCTTTACGATTTTTGAGCCTATTTATCTACAATTAATTGCCCGTTTTTTTCATTCAAATGTTACCTATTTGGTTTTATTTAATTATAATATTCTAATGACCATTTTTGTGTAGTTTTGAAAAAGATATTGTCTTTAAAATAAAATACGTGCTGTTTTCAAGTTCGAATTTCTGCGCAGGGTAACAGAGTCTTGAGCGTGCCGTGTGCACCTTCGAGCATGCGCACTGGACGTTATTTGAACTCTTACTTACTCAGCAAATGGATAATGTTTTTTTAACATTTTGGTCAGTTTCAAAGATTACACTGGAATAATTTTATTGGGAAATGTTAAACGCGCTTTAGAAGTTTCACTTCAGATGAAAATTATGAAATAGTTTGGAAATAAAATAATTGATCGAAATGAATGTTTTTGAAAAATTATACATTGTATGAATTAGATGAAATTACCATAGTGAAATAATTAATCAAATATCAGCAAATTTATTCGATAATTTCAATCGATTTTTGAGGTTTCAAAAAATTTAGCCAGTCTCAATGTTAAATAAATTTTATTTTACAGCATTATATTCTGCATTCAAACATCGCAGTGCTGGAATAATATTTCTTACATTTTATTATTTATAAGTTTTTTTCTTTTGATCAGTATAAAAATAATTACATCTAATATACATTTGTTGGTTAGTAACATTCATTCTTTACAACGAGAATGAACATTATTGAATAATTATACAATTTAAAAATCACAAAACATCCCAATCAACGAGAATAATTATTAATGAATACAAAAAGTGGGCGGTGATTGTTCTCAGTCTCAACAAATATAGTACCGGGCGTCTTTTTTGTCCGGCAAAAAAGAAATTGATTTGAGAACCGGAATCGGTTTCGCATCAGAGATGAGTCTGATAACATCACCTTGACAGTGTGAAATTGCGTCGAAGATATTACACAATTCATCGACAAATGAAAACATACTGAGAAAATAAAACTCTCAAAACTAGAGAAACAAAAATTAAACTGGACGGCTCAGATTCTTTCACAATCAAGCTTTTCCATCTCATGATTGAGTCTTATTTTCCCAATTCTAAATTAATAATGATACCTTAAATCTAAAGAAAGTGCCTTGGCAATTTGAAGAAATGTGCCATTTTGCTAGTCAAATTTTTTTTCAAAGTCAACTCCTTTTATCTAGTCAATTTCTTTTCCAAAGTCAACTAGCATGGGCATCATAAAGTAAATCAGTCTTTGATCAAAGATGAAAATGCTGGATCGAGTTTTTTTACGACTGCAAGCGCCTCATCATCTTAAGTACGCTTGGCTCACGTGCAGCTCTTCTCATCATTGTCTTTAGGTATCTCCTCGGGTTCCTCTTCCTCGCAGATCCGAGAACACACTTGCTTGGCATGAGTCGATCTTTGCTTGATGAACTTGGACAGACCTCGACGTTTGCTCTCTTTGCAGAGGTCACAGTTCTTCGGTGATGATTTCGCAGCCTGAATGCGCTGACACCGCTGTTCATAATGGCTCATTCCTTTAACAAAACAAACTCTATCAACTACATAATATGAAAAATGTAACTTGAATTATTGAAAGCCATTTTTTTCAGTTTTTGTTAAACATAGATAAGAAAATTGATAAGAAAGTGCATCATAAAAGTTGAGAAAAAAAAAACAATATTTAAGTTGTTTAAAGTATTAAAAACTGATTCATGTTAAAATTGACGTACGATCTTTGTAATTACGCGCGAGCGAAATGCATAACAATCAAAACAATGAGATAGAGTCAGTGTTTTCGCGTGTATATAGAATTTCGCATTAGACGAGCTAACTGTGGAAAACACGCGACTTTGTTTACATGAGCCTGAGATAATGTTTACGTTTTGATATTAAAAATAGATCCTTTTGTCTATCGTGCAATGAAAACAATGATATTTCCGCGATTATGACATGGTAATTGGTTGCGTATTATTAAAAGGTTTTTCTTGCATTCAAATTATATGAGTGTCCAAATTTAGAAATTTAAAAATAGCTAGCTTATCATTTTGGTCTAACAGAATTTCCTTTTGCCGTGTATAATTTTTGTTTTGGATTAAAATAAGATAAGAAAGAACAAATTAATTTGAGAATCAACAAATGCACACGGTCAAGAATTGATATAAGAATTCAGTTCTCGTGTTCGACCTCTCGATAAACGAGTGCGCTATAAATAAACTCGTTCAGACTGTAAGCACTGGCGAAAGCCCAACGAAATCGGCGTTTTGTTTTTTTGTTTGTAAACGAATGCGTAACTTTTCCAAGTCACATGCATAATTTGACATATATCATTTATTGCACTCAAGACGCGGATCAAAATCTGGCGCGCGATTCAAAATGATAAAGCTGTGATAATGACCATGAGCTGAATTAGCACAGACATAAAAAAAAGACGCAAAAGTGAAATGTTATCGCATTTTCATTGACTTTTCGCTCAAAAGTGCGTTTAATCAATTGAAATTAGCCTATCGAACAGACGTCACTGATAACACGAAATGCACATGCTTTTCGGTACAAAATTTGTCCGATAAGTCTAATCGTTCTGCACACTCTCTTGAATAATTCACATGGTACTTCTTTTCTTTCTTAATCAATTGTAATGATTGTATAAAGAGCTCAAAATAAGAGTGTGCGATTATAAATTATTATTATCATGTTTTTTTTTTCACTTAGCGACGAATCTTGTCTAACTGTTTTGCACATTCTTTTCAATTACTTCTTTTGTTTACTATTTAGAAACAAATGATTAACAAAATGTACATCATCTTACCATAATTATTGTTGTAATAATTTTTGTTCCAAGACTGATTATTGTAATCCGTGTAATGGGTATAAGTTCTATGCGACTCGAAGGACATCATTTCAGGCATGTAGAGCAGGTCCATGATTGCGTCTACTTCGTAACAACTCGCAAGTGAAAGTGTCGGAAAAGTGCAACGAAAAACTTCGCAGAGGTGCAACACAATCGTCAAAGAGAAAAAATGTTGCCGTCAACCAGCGACGTTCCTCTTCATCACAACTTCGACACACAACTCCTGAATTGGTTATGTAAATGGTTCTCGCTCGCCAAACTTAGTTTGCGCTGTCGGCTTGTGCAAGTCAACGCTTTCGCGGCATCTGCTCAACTAACCAAAACCAGCGACGCACCGCGCGCATAATGTTTATCCACATTCTGCGCCACGCGTCTCCTTAAGGTCAAACCGATCCCCTCTTAATCTGCCGATTTACCCGACCACAATCGTACTCTTCTTTTATTTACCTATGGCTTAATTTGGCCGGTACATTTTCGTTTTCTTACAACATTCTCTTATTGGTCCTATTTTTAGATACGGTTCAGTTATGTCGAATACAAAAAAAAAATATTGTTCCTCAGCTTCCTCTCCAACTGGTTTTGCACAGTTGCAATCTTGTGCAGTTTTACTTTTTGTATGGGTAGTGGTCTTTGAGGATGAACAGGAAGGAAAAATTAGAAAGGAATGAAAAAAAGAGATAAGGAGTCTGAGATTGGAAAATTGTGATTGATTTTGGAGCATTAAAAAATTTGCGTAGGGTAATTTATAGTAGATGTTATTGGTAATCAGTGTTCGTTGTCGAGTTGTGATAGAAAAACATTGTTGTTAAAACCGGCGAGATTAATAATGAAGGAATTGATAAAGGCTTGGTTATCAATGTTTTCCTCGAGTTTCTTGTTTCCAGGTTTGGATTCAGGTTTTACTAGTTTTTTTTTTTTTAAGTGACTAAAGGGTTTTTTTCGTATAAATGATGTTCACTGTTAATTAACCTTTGGGTTATCTGATTTTGTAATGTTCAGAAATTAAAAGTGGAATAGATTTGAAGGTGAATAATATCAAATCGATGAGGTAGGGAAAAAAAACAAATACGAAAAAAAACAATTATGAATTGAATGATTGATAGTTTTCTATTTTGTTCATTTTCAATCAAATTTAATCTTTGTGAGTCAATGGAAATCTATATATTTTAATTATTAATTAATGATTACTAATTATTTCGAAACATTAACAAATGGGTTTAATAAAAAAAATATTTTCATACTGATTTTGATTTGATTTTGATTCGAACAGTTTCACAACAAAAATTAAAACATATTCTTATTGATTCAAATTTTAAGAAAAGAATTGGATAGTAAACGCGATTGTATGCTTATTTTTATGTCGCTTTTTATGCACCTTTATCAATATCACATGAGCGGAAATATGTGCATCAAGGAAAACCAACTTTGTCTTCCAATTCTTATCTCTATCTTCGTTTTTTTCCTCAACTACAATGCAGCATCGTAATTGTTTCAAAATGGATAGAATATGAAAGACCCGCGTTGTCGATAGTGCAAAAATAATGAAAAAAAAATCTCTATTTTATCAAGTAGTTGTCAAAAAAAAACTTAAGTATAGAAATAATAATTCTGAAACAAAGCATTGCATTATGAATCACGCACGCAATAAATCTCGTCTTTGTGCATCGAATATCCGTTTCCATTGACAAAAACTAATACGGATGTTGCGTATTTTTAATTACGTAACAGAATTTATCAATTATGATCAGTATTTTTTTTCGTCGTTTTTTGCCTTTTGTGGAGTAACTTCTTTTCATAGATTCTACGTCACGAAACGCACAATAAGGATTTTTGTTCTAAAAGAATAATCTCAAGGTTTATCTGATATTTACCTCTTGCCATAATTCAGAGACGACGTCATTCGACTAGTTTGTATATACGCTTGCCGAAATGATTGCGCAGGTCGCGACCTTCCGACAGGCCGAAACGAAAGTTTAAGATTAATTGTAATCAAAATTTAAATTAATTACCAAAAAAAAGAGACGAAAATACACCGTCAGATTAAGAAAAACAGTTTTGTTTATTGAAATATGAAAATAACTCGGGATACGGTTCCTGATTGGGAAACAAGAATGCAACGTGCAAATTGTCACGTAGGCCAATGTGAGAAAATGTATTGGCTTTCATGTGAACATCAACGGGAATTTGTGTTTACTTACATTTTAATGAAACTTGGATAAAAATTAAATTGAACTGTAATTTGGAAACAAATAACAATAATTTGTTTGTTAATAATATTAATTTAATTTGTAATATTTATTGTTAAGTTTTGTTAGTCGATATGAATTTTTATAGTTTGTTGAGTTGTTGTAATGTGATTTGCAATTGTGGAACTCGAAACGAATTTTGACTTTGCGACGATTAATTTCTTTGCATTCGTCTTTGCTGATAAGAATGAATAATAAAGGTATAAGCGGTTGCTTGAGACGCAATATTACTGGCACACCTCTGATAGGCGCACTTTTGTTTTATATAAGTGAATAAACATTTGTAAAAGAAATTTCTCATTGTTTTTATCAATAAAGAAGACAGAATTTGCAAACATGTCTTCATAAAGAAAAAAAAAAAATTGAAAAATATAAGTTGAAAAGTAAATTGTCGTCTAAAAAGTTTTATTATTATTATAAAACAAAAATGTGTAAAATTGGTTAATCTATGAATTATGACAATGAAAAAAATGATTGAATTATTTATTCATCGATGAACTTCTAATAGCCAGGTGATAAAATCGTCTGTGCTCCAAAATGTTTCAAGCTTAAATTCATTTCGTGAGTTCACTGGTCACTATTTTAGGTTACAACAAGATCTAATTTTAAAACATCTAATCAGCATTAAATGTCATTTTGTTAGTGTACGTCCCATGATCTTGTTTAAAATAACAGTAGGAAAGAAACGATCTAGACGCAACATTTGAAAGAGATGTATTTTTCCTGAATTAAATTTTCATTTTTACAACAGCCGGATAAAAATTAAATGAGATTACCTACTTTATCACACTTATCTTCCTTATTCATCCTCGCATACCTTAAAAATCTTTCATCTGATAGGATTAATCGCGGATCTAATAAAAATGCATGATAATTTTGTTTGCAGGCACAGTTATTTATTTAATTTTGTTATTAAAAAAAAGTAGAATAAATACTGATATCTACTTCGTCTGGTGGAAAAATTTTTTATTGATTGTTTATCTTACAGGAAAGTTTGGGTGGCAATTCGCGGACCGCGATGCTGGGAACGGTGTCGCCTGCCAGCATCAATTTGGATGAAACTTTGGCGACGTTACGCTATGCATGCCAGGCCAGAGCTATTGTAAACAGAATTCATGTCAATGAAGATCAACACGACAGACTAATCAGGTAAGTGAATGAAAATAAAAACATTTTTTACTATCTGCTTATAAAACTTTTATCGATGTTTGTTTTTGTTGTTTAATTTTATTATTTTTAAATTAAACATTTAAAACACTGTTTTTCTGTGCTTATTATTTTTGTGGTTTTATAATAATGATAATTATGAGGATAAAATGATGTCACTTTTTGCAGGTCTTTACAAGCGAAAGTTTCACGTTTAGAAGAGCTTCGTGAAGGCTACGAAAGACAACTCGGTCTTACGCCACGACGTCTACTCGACTCGTTAGATGCATCGGTCCATCCCGCCAAAGAAGTGCAAAGCAAACAGCACGAAATCGAGTCGCTTAAAGATCAATTAAAAACCATGGAGCAGCAACTTGCTACAAATCAAAAGTAAAAAACATTTACTTACTGTCCATTTTCATACAAAAATTAATATACAATAAGATACATAAAATGTTCCATTTAGAACCGATTGAAATATTGAAAATCTTGACTCGCGGAATGAGAATCATTTTTGCAAAGTAAAAAGAATTGAACAGAACGAATAGTTTTGTTCGTATACAAATTGAAAGATGCAAAAATGTATAACAATTTTTATCTATATAATTGAGACGCTTTATCAAAGGTGTGATCCTCATTAAACTCATAATAATTTTATGAAGTAGATAATGCTGTCAAAAGCGAAGTAATCGATGGGATTATTAAGCCAATAACTCTTTCTTGTCAAATGATAAGACGACGGACACAAAAAATCGGCGGCAATTTTATTGATTTATCTTCCGTTTTCTTGAAGAGAATTTACGAGTAACGTGAGCTGAAAATAAGAATGGAAAGATTCGTTTTCTTCAATTATACAAATTGCAGGTCGTGGCAGCAAAAGCTCAAAGATGCCGAGGAGAAAAAGAACTCCGAGCTGAAGTATTTGCGACGATGCGGCATCGCGATCGAGCTTGATTTTCGTCAGCAGACACACTCTTGTCTGATGAATCTCACTGCCGACCCGATGTTGTCCGGTACCCTCTTGTATTTACTGCCAGAGGGCACCGTACGTATCGGCAAGCGTTCTGCCAATAGCAGCACGCCTACCAAACGACCGGACATTGTTCTGGACGGGCCTCTGGTCAGGCCATCACATTGGTTAGTCAATAACTAAAAAGGCAGACGAAACAAAAAATGCTTTCGATGGTGATTTTGCTTTTGTGTGGTAGCCATAGCATGGAAATTATTCTAAGTAGAAGTTGAGAGTATTGCCAAAATTTTGCAGCTAAGATTAATAGTGTGAGACGTTTGTTCGTCTGGCAATGTTTTCTTAAATCAATCTTTATGAAAAGTTAGGAATAATTCAAACTGCTTGGGGAGAAGAAACAACATAAAATATTATTGAGATTTTGTTTCAAATATGAATGAGCTTGTATTGTGACAAAATTATTTTCTATCCCAATTTATGCTTTTACATGCCTTTCATTGTTTCCTGACCACGAAACTTTAACAATAGACTATTCAACTTTTTCTTGCGTTGATGTGATGGACCACAATGGGTTTATTTAACAGCACCATTCTATTTTATTTATTTTCGCTTTATCATTTTAATGGTTTTTGAGCATGTTAGATTGTGTTTATCCTGTTCGAACGTTGATTAATTGTAATGATGTTTCAACAGCGTTATAGAAAACAAGGAAGGAAAGCTTTATCTACATCCAGAGCAAGACGGAGATACGTTTGTTAATGGAAAGGTAAATACCAGTCGGCATGTTGCAAGTTTCGAGAATAGATAGAGTAAGAATGTGAAAAAATGTAATTTTTAATTTCTAATTTATCTTTTGTTCAGAAAATTTACAGAAGAGTTCAACTGCGTAATGGTGATCGATTGATCATTGGAGGAAGTCATTATTTCAAAGTTATTCATCCGCAAGATGATCGTGAATCGGGGAATTTTACAGAACCGATCGACTTTGAATACGCTCATGAGGAAGTATTGCGCGTTCAAGAGAAAGAGTAATAAACATTTTTATTTATTTTCTGGTGAATTTCATCTGGTTTGGATTAATAAAGTTGTACAATTTTGTAGACTGAGAATCGAACTGGAAGAATCAAAGCAAAAGGCCATGAAGGAGCTGGAAAATGCAAAACAAGAGATGGAGGCTCAATTTAACTCGCAGAAAAATGTGTACGAGAAGGAAATTAAAGCACTCGGGACAACTTTAGAGAAACAGAAGAGTGCACTCGAGGATATCAATCGCAAACAGCAAAAGTGCGAGCAGGAGAAGGAGTTGCTAATCCGAGAGATCGAGACCAATCGGAGGATTAAGAGTTTACAGTTGGAGAACAAGGCGGAAGTAAACATTTCGCCGTACAAATCAAATTTCTTGCAGGAGATAGAAAAAATCTTGAACGAAACAACAGCGGGAGCTGAGATTGCACTGACTTTGAAATCGAGCAATCAGGCAATGAAAGCTGGTGGTGTTAGTTTGTATGAATTACAGTTGTTGGTTCGTGAGGCAAGCGAAAGGTGTCGAGAACTGGGGCTCAATTATGTAAGAAAATTTCACTAGTTCATATTCATGTTAATTTATTTTTATAGATGTATTTAAATTTTAATATATTTTAACTTTTGTATTTTATCCTTCAGGAATTTTGTCAACAACAAATAGTTAAGAACAAGAGTCTTGAGTCGGTGGTGCGAGTTCGCGACCGCGACCAGATGACTGAGGTATTTTGGAAACCAGTAAGATTCCTCGACTGGGTGCACCGGTTACGCGATCACGATGTTGAGAATTCTCTTAAAGAACTAGCTGAGGGTGAGGACGACTGGCAACCTTACGAACAAGTGTCGCAGGATTCACTGGAAAGCCGCATCTCAGTGAATATAACACCTGTGAAAAGGCAGCTCAACGAAAGCATCTTTCAGATGTCGTTGGACTCGTCGATCATGGACATGTCATTGAGCGACATCGAAAAAACTCCGGACGTCTCTGAACGGCGTCATGATGACATGATTCAGTGTCTGAGACAGATAGAGATAGCCGCAAAAACTCTTGCCAAACTTTGCAACAGGCATCTAAACTCGGAACTGAGTAATAAAGTGAGTACAAATCTGGACCAGGTTTACAAATCAGCTGAGAACATCAAAGTTATGATTTCAAATGCCACCAACGATTCGAAAACAGAAAGTTCTGGAAATGAGACTGTCATTGAGGCTCCAACTGAAGAGAAAAAGGGAACGAGCGTTGTTGCGAGCAATAAGAAATTTTTTGAAGAGATTGACAACAAAAATAATAGATGTCCTTTTGGGAAGAGCGATACTCCGAAATCAGTTAGATTTCATTTTGATAACTAGTTGGGACAGGTGAAACTGCTGATTTTGCCAAAGCGTTTTAAATTATAGTATGCACGTGCTGTATATAAGAGGATTATTCAAAGACTGTTATAACTTTTGACGTAGTCAAGTTTTCACATACGTATTGTAAATGTAGATTAAAGGGCGTTCGTTTTTATTTATGTCATGCAATACAAATTAGCCAGTAGGTATTCTTTTTTGTTTAATTTTTATTTAATTTTTTGTGTAAATTATAATCCGTAAGTTAATTCGAGTTTGTACTGTGATTACAATTAAAAGTAAATTTGATTTCGTTTGTATTATGTGTCAACAGCGTGAAGTTACGCAAATGTTTATAATTTATATACGATGTTTTAAAGGATGAAACAAACGTTCAGGGTACTGTATTTTTTACTTTTTTATACCGAGGCTGACGAGGTGTCGTCAAATTTTATATTTAAAAATGTTGGAAATTCATAGGGGTAAATGTTAAATCAAACGAAAGAAAAATGATAAAGTTAATATAATTTTAATTTTTTAAGATTGTTCGTATACGATGGTTGAATGTGAGTTGCAAGAAATGGAAGCAGGATAGATCACAAAAAATTGTCTGTATTGAATCTACTCAAATAAATGCATCGAATAAAAAAAAATAGTAATTAATTAGAATTATTATGTATTTATACTTAATTTTCACAGTGCATAATTGATACAATATTTTAATCAGTGTAACAAATCAACATTCACACCAACCCACTCAATCAAAATAATCTTCAATATCAATATCGGGATTAAGCAAGTCCTCGCCGTAAACACTCAAGTCAAGTTGATTTAAAATCAGATTTTCGCACATCTCCTCCAAATCAGTCTCGCCGATCAGGACGGCGCCCTGCAGTCTCCCGTTTACCATAACGAGTTTCACATATTCCTCATCTTTCGTGACCCTCAGCAGAACCTCATACTTTCCTTCAAGTTTCTGTCCATTGTACAGACCCAACAGCACCACCTTGAACCCGAAGAACTTTGTGCAGTGGGTGAACAATTCGAAACAAAAATCCTGGTAAAATTGCTCGCCCTTCAAACTTGACATCATACTTTTCGCCACGTACATCCCCATCTGGTACGCCTGGGTCCAAAGTCTCATCTGGAACCAATGTCTGGCCAGCTCCCAGCCGGCGCTGCAGACATCACCCACCGCATAGATGTCGTTCTGTGACGTCTCCATCTTCCAATCGACAAGGAACCCTCCGTCCTCTCCCTTTTTCAAATTCTCCAACCCTTTCAGATCTGAGTTCGGACTGACTCCTGTCGCAGAAACAACCAAGTCACACCCGATTGTTTTCCCATTGCTGATTTTTATAACAACAGGCCAGTCCTCATCCGTGCTGTTCTCCACCACTTCCAAGACTTCGCACTGGTACTCGACTTGAAGATTTTTTGGTAATGCATTTTGTGACTGGAGTTTGACGAATTGATGCCAGTCGGGACCTAAGGCAGGACCTGACGAAGAATCACCCTGGACAGTGTAGCGCATACGCTTTACCGGCTCGATTTTTTCTTTGTTGATCTCCTTAGCCAAGCATAGCTGGAAAAATTCTGCAGCCCCAGGATCGACAAAGGTCGCTGAGATGTGCGAGTCCTTGATGACCCAGACAATCTCTACGCCCTCTATCTCGTGGACCAACTCGGTCGCGATGCCGCCGTTGCCTACAATGACGACCTTGCGTGCTCCTTGGAGCTTTTGTACCAAGTTCGATACAGATTCCGTGTCCCTGATCCCGATCACTCGTGGCTTGTCTTTGACGATTAACTTTGGTCTCGCTCCGGTACAGAGGCACAGTTTTTCGTACCCAATTATTTGGCCGGATTCCAAGACTACTGTTTTCGAATCAGTCTTAACTTCCTTCACTACGTTCTGGATTATTTTCAGATTAGGAAACTCGCTCAGAAAAGAAGCCTCGCGCTCCTCCACGTCGAACTGGAAAAGGTTCTTGCTGTAGAATTGTAAGTTGGTAGTGGACTTGACCGTAGGACTTGCTGTGATCAAGGCCACGGTACTTTCTGGTGTGTGAACGCCGAGGCTTTGCGCACATATCACCCCGGATATGCCTCCGCCTACTATTACAAAAGTGCTGTGCTCCATCACTTCTCGGTAACTTTGGTTTGATTTTCAGGATTAGTGGAATTTTTGAAATCGTACCAGTCCGAGTAGTCGTAGCATACAAAAGGTGGGTCGAAGGTCAGCAGACCACAATCTCGAGCTTTGTTAATCGCTACTACCAGTTGCCAGTTTTGTTTACGGCAGACGTTCGTTAAACTGAAATCAGAGTGAACATTTTTTTAATTTTAATTAATAATTGTTTATTGTTGATTCTTTAAACAGTGAATAGATCGTGGTACCTAGTATCTAATATTTCTCCGTTGTGTTCAGATATAAACTGCTTGATCAGTTTTATGTTCCTGAAATCCGGAATTAAATATTCGTCTCTGCAGATTGGACAGGGACTGCCACAACAAATTCTTTCGTTTCTCTAAAAAACATGAATTAATTATTTCAAGTCACAATGATCCATGGAAAAAGATGAGACATTTTGCAATGAGAAATTAAGGTCTGTTATAACTCTTACAATGCAAGTTCTGCGTGTCTCTCTTGGAGCTTTGTTGCCCTTGAAATTACGCTTGTACAATTTCCATACCGGGTCATCACCGTAGGTAGTTTTATAAGCTGAAATTAAAACGATTAAAAAAATTTCGTTGATTTTTTACTAGTTGTTAATAACAAATGTGACATCTTCAATTACCATCACTCTCCATATACTTCATACTAATCTCCACAGGAATTTTCCTGGAACGATCCTTCGGATCTCGAACATGAGAATTTTTCTCTGCATTTTGACTTGGGTCTTCTTCAACTAAGTCCTCTTCATTTTTTTCTGACTGGTTACAACATTTGGAACTGTGACTTACATTCCTCACTTCCTTTATAACCTAAAAAGTCAACTTTTGCGTTTAAACAAAGATTACAATGTGAGAGAATAATTGATTGAGAAAATTTAAAATATTTTTTTGCGTCTTACCGTGTTCCTCAACAGTTGTGTGTGACATATCCTGGTCAAATTTCTAATACCAGCGGATAAAAACATGTTTTCAATTCCTGCGTATGAAAATATAAGGACAGGTTAAATATTAAGACCACAATGTTCTAAAACTCGTTTCTGTATTTCTATCTTTGTCTTGCAAGTACGATGAATGTTAAGGTGTAAGAGAAGGATAGACGAGCAGACGAGTCTGAAGAATAATAACATGGCGATGTCAACGAGTCTCTTTGCTTTTACAAGATCAATTTTACAAACTACAAATTATGCAGCAATAGGAGTAAGTTGAAATATTGAAATTCATGAAATAAACATTCTAGTTGTGAATTATTGCAATTATTTTCATGTGACATTTAACTTTTTTGGAGCAGAGAGTATAAAAAGAAAATAGGTTATGCTCAAGATAACATAACATATCTTTGCATTTAATTATATTGAAGTTAAATATATAGTTTGATTTTATTCTTTAATTTTCTCATTTTCAGTTGAACAGTTTAACTCAACAAATAAGGAATAAATCAATGAACAGATGGTGCAAAAATCTCACAGCTAGGGACATGAAAAGGAGGAAAATTGCCAAGGATGTAGCCATTGAACGAGTGCGACTGTTGTGTCTCAAGAAAAATGATGTTCTGCCAATTGAGATCAGAGTATGAATTAACAAACAAAAAAATAAATAAATTTAAATTATACAATTCCAATGACGAATTTGCATTGAAAATTTGAATGTTTGAATTTTAGATAGAATATTTTCTCAAACTAAACTTGGAAAGTCATTCGTGAAAAATATTGATTGTATTTTATTTTTATAGGAAGATGCTGTGAAATTATTCGATGAGAGAATCCCTCGACAATCGGCAATGGCTCAGCTGACTAATCGGTGTGTTTTGACTTCACGACCGAGGGGAGTTCTTTTTCGATGGAGAATCTCAAGATTCATATTTCGTCATGAAATCGATTATAATAAAATGGCTGGCATGCAACGAGCTATGTGGTAAAATGGTTAGTTCAAAAAGTTACCTGATTGAATGTATAAGCACCTGGTAAATTTATTAAAACGTTTTTCAATAATCTAAGATGGTCAATTTTATTCCAACGTTTACATTTCAGTTTTAACTCATTATCGAAGTCTCAAATGTGCATTTTTTATTACTTAAAACTTTATATTATTTCTGTTGATTTAATTTGACAAGATAAAGACAGAACCAAACAAAACTTTCATCAATTTTTTAATGTCTCACATCGTTCATTTGTTCCTGTCAGATAATTTTCTCTCCACGCCCACACTAATGAAATTAATGTAAGATTAATTTTGTGTCCGGATATCACGCACATAATACATTAATCGAATATATACGAATCACCTGAGCCACGTCGATGATGCACACCTATATGGTTGCATGCGTTTATATGTGAGCGCATGTGCTGCAAAAACTCGCCAACTCGAGTGTTACCTCGTGCAGTGCTTATTTTCTTCTCACTGAGTTCAATCGAATATTATATCAATCCCAACAAAATTCATAACAAAATAACAACTTCGTTTTTTAATGGTTCTGTCAACGTTCATTCAACAATTTCGCAACAATCTTTTATGTACCAGAACTCAGTTTGAAAACTTGATATATCTGAAAGGAAAATAATAAATTATTTACTTTAATAAATTATTTATATATTAACTGAATGTAATTTTTCTATCTTTGAAAATTTAAAAAAGTAATATATTTTTTAATTTATTTTTTATAATTGATTGATTCTGGTGGAGTTCGACTGTTGACGATTAATTAGATACTTGAGAGGTGATAAAAAATGATGAGGAACGACGGAAATTTATGAAGTTTTGTCACGCTCTCTCGATCCGAGGTTTCGTGAATTGATGGCAAAAGTCTTGAGGATGGTCTTCTGGGGCATCCAAGTGCGCGCTTTGGGACAACAATAAAAGTTGACGTAAGTTAACAAGGAGCTTGTTGAATTGCTTGACGTTTGGGGTTGTTAAAACACGCTTGTTTCAATTCTATTTGTCGCTGTTGCGAAAAGCAGCTTGTCATAACAAAACGACCCGTCAGCCTGCCACTTCGTTCTCGACAATGAGACGCAAATTGTTATCGAAAAGTTTTGACTCGGAGTGATACATTTTAAGGACCAGATTATTTATGACTTTGTTATTTTTCGTATGGATTCATGATTGATTGGTGAAGTTAGTTTTGTGTATTTATGAGATGACTATAAGCAAGAAAATGTATAACGACGATTTAAATAAAAAAAGCAAAGTCGCGTCATCAAAGCGGAGAATTTGGCCTTTTATAACTAAGAAGAGACTAAGCGGACGTGCAACAAAGATCAACAATTTTGTCAAAGATCCTGCGTTTTATAATCCACGATTTTTTAATCGTAATTATGTTGAGGTAATTGTAGAAAGTTATATATTTTAGATGTTTTCATTTTTAATTTCATACAATTTTACAACTTTATAATAAATGATAGCAAATAGCATTAAACTTTAATACTTCTAAAAATTGTATTAAAAGATAGGTCATAAAAGATGTAGAGGTCGCTATTTTAATTTGTACATGCCGCTCTTGTATTTCCGTTGTGCTTCATTGTGCTCCAAAATATGAAAAAAAAGAATAAGAGATTATGCGGAAGAAAAATTGTTTGGTATTTTCATGTTTGGAATTTAAGACACGCAGGATAAGCAAATTCATACAAACGTTCCCATTACAAACAGGATATTATATAAACGAGAGAGGTGTCAGAAAATGTGGTCAAAATGAATGTATTCATGTTTGAAAATCTAAATCTTTATGTTCTCTAAAAAGAGAACATAAAGAATAAAAAGTCGTCGTACGAAGTTAGAAAAGGGGGCATTAGACAGGCTGTTGTAACTCCTGTTTGTGATCCTTTATGCTTCAATGCACACCATGTGGTCAAAAAGGTCCCACAAATGTATTAGGGGAAAATAAATATTTGAAAGTTAGATTTTACTAACGTTGTGAATAAGTTATAATTTTGAGATGTATCCCAAATTATACTCTGCCATTGAAATGTCCCGAAAACATTATACGACAAAAATAAGAAATCTTGGAAAAAAGTAAAGTTCATTCCAAAAGGGATTTTAAAATTGCAAACACAAGTGTCAAAAAAATTGAAACGTACTTGAGAGTCCGTACAAACGTTCCCACTAAGAATAAGGAATCATGTGGAAAGGAGAAGTATCAAAAATATTCTGAAATTTAATATACTTTAGCTAGAAAATTCAAGCATCAGTGTATTATAATTCATACAAATATTCCGCACAAAAACTGAGAGAACATAAAAAAAGAGTAATCTCTAAGATTTTATAAGGGAACATCAAACAGGCTTTGTGAGAAGCATGTTCTTCTGCTTCTTTGTGCTGCAATAAGTTTTACTGCCGCAAAAGGTCCCAAAAGTATATTAGGAGAAAATAAGTATTCTAGAGATATAAATTTTTTACAAGAGGCTCTCTTATTTCTTACGTTCTTCTTCAATATACCTCAAGATATAGCCATCGGAGAAAAAGGCCCGAATAAGTATAAGGCACATAGAAGAAGTAGAGGAAATAAAAATAGACCTTTTGAAGCCTGCCTGTGTTCCGCTCTGCTCCATTATGCAAAACGTTCCGAAAATCTATTAGGAAGAAATGAATATTTGAAAGTAACGTGGTTCTAATTTGAATAAGGGGTTCTCGTATTTCTTATATCCTTCTCAAATACACCTTAAGCAAATACACCATAGCCATCAGAGAAAACGTCACGATAAAGTATTAGGCACATAGAAAAGACAGAGAGATTGAAATAAACTTGTTTTAAAGAGTCAAAAATTAAATTTTAATTTTCGAATACTGTTATTGAAAAAGGTTTATAAGTTTATAAGTTCCTATATAAAAAATAAGAAATTATTTAAAAAAGCTACCAAAAAGTATTTTTGAGGTCTTTTTATGCTCCTTTATGCTCCTTTTACTGCCGCAAAAAGTCTTAAAATTGTATTAAAAGAAAATGAATATTTGAGAATATTAAACACATAATTGAAAAGCAGAGATCAGAATAAGAAATTCACTGTTAAAGTTGATTGAAAGAAGGAATGCGATCACGGATTTGATATGTCTAGTTTATGCGGCAGCGTTTTATTTTTTGACAGGTAATTTTTTTGTTGGTTTATATTATGTCAGATTAAAATTTGAGATTGGAAAACTAAGACATAAAACTGTGGCACGCTCTTTCTAGTCATACACAAAAAAAGAAATATCGAAAAATGATCAGGAATTAAATTTACTTTTGCTTGAAAATTCAAGCATCGGTGCATTAATATTCAAACAAATGCTGAGCAAAGAATAAGAAAACATGAAGAAATAGAAGTTAAATTTGAGATTTACAGAAGTCGAACTTTAGAATTTTTGACGACATTTGTGTCATCATTTTATACCTGCTGCTCGTTCATTGTTGTGCTCTTTTATGTTCCACTATCCGTCATGTAGTGGACCAACCATGAAATAGTATGAGGAACGGATGACTATTTTGGAAGTTGTTTTAGAACCTGGGGCTGCTCGTAGATTCTTTCTAACTTGACTTTGTGGTGAAAGGTATCCGAGAAACAGAAAACACAAAATCTTGTTGCTTTTTGTGCTCCCTTTGTGCTCAAAAGAATAATCCTCCAGTCTGAGAATTATTAAACAGCATTAGGAAAATGTTAAGTTTGTGGAGATAATTCAAGACCGTATACCTGAAAGAATACAACGTAGTCTTTCGATATTCGTATCCAGAAAACATAAACAGACGTTTCATTTTAATTTTTAAATCTGGATCATTAGGTCATAGAGTTTTATAAAAATGATGATTATACGCATAATAGAACAGAGAAACGTCTATTGTTCATTAAAAGATAGACGACCAACTTCAATGCTAGTAATCTTCGAATAACTGTTTACATTTCTACCAAAAACCTATGTAATGTGAAGAGGGATTGGAAAATGAATCAAACTTTGATGTACTTTCAAAATTCAATCTCCGGTGAATGAAAATTCAGATAATTTTTCTGGGGTGTATTTCATCTCTCTGAATTTTCATGCACCAATGCTTGAATTTCTTTTTTTCTTTTCTTAAATTCTTCTAAGATGCATCCCAAGATGTAGCCATCTTCTCCTAAATTTTGGGAGTTCGTACAAATATTATTTTAAGAAATAAGAGAACATATAAAAGATTCTTTTTATTTTGAGCTTGTGATGAAATGTATCCAGAAAACATAAAACACAAAATTATACCCATTATACATATAAAATTATTGTAATTTATATAAATTATAAAACACAAAATATCTGCTGCTCGTTCATTGTGGTGCTCCTTTATGTTTCACTATCCGTCATGTAGTGGACCAACCATGAAATAGTATGAGGAACGGATGACTATTTTGGAAGTTGTTTTAAAACCCGGGGCTGCTCATAGATTCTTT
>JAQQRF010000620.1:0-68769 GCA_030523145.1 Trissolcus brochymenae
TCAAAAAGACACCAAAATTCGAACGAACGAAATGAACCAGGATCTAGCAATGGAAATTCTCGCCCAAATGAATCTCACGAAAATTCATCAAAAAAAGGACCTCAACATTCGTACGGACAAAATGCAACAGGACCTAACAATGACAATTTTCGTTCAAATGAATCTTACCAAAATTCAGAACCAAAGGGACCCCGAAATTCGTACGGACAAAATGCAACAGGACCTAACAATGACAACTCTCGCCCAAATGAATCTCACCAAAATTCATCAAAAAAAAGTAATGATTTTCATCATCATCGGAACGGACAAAATACTCCCGGATCTAGCAACGACAATTCTCGTTCAAATGAATCTAACAAAAATTCGACACCAAAAGGACAAAATGCACCAGGATCTAGCAATGATAATTCGAATCATCATCAATATTATCAAAATGAATCCCGAACAGATTCAGATGGTTCTCGAATTGTATGGTTTCGTAGGATGATACCAATAATTATATTTCTACTTAGTATTAGTGGATTTCTTGCGTTTCTGTTTATTGAAATCAATTTTGTGTCTTCGACTTTTGTAATCGTCTTTTTTATAATGTTCGTTGAATCCTCACGTCATTCTAAAACGGAGATCAGAATTTTAGGAATTGATTTGTTTGATATCATAACGATTGCACTATTTGCCATCATAACATATTTATTACATGGTGAATTAAATACGCTCATACTTCTTTCGTTTTTACTATTCTTCTGCTTATTTTTCCAATATATAATTAGAACCGCAGGTAGGGGTGATGGTTATATACCATTGTAATATAAATGGTTTTCAATAAAACAAAATTATTTTTGAAATACATACCTGCGCTTTTATTATCTCTCCAATGTAGCAAAATATGAAGATATTGTATGTTAACGATACAAAGAGGATGAAAAATGTGAACATATTTACAACATTGCCTTGTTCCAATCCCTGAAAATAAGTATGATTTGTTGTTCATCTCTTCTTCTGAAACCAACAAAAATTCAGTACATTTATTTTATAGTAAACTTACTATCAGAAAATAATATCCTAATATACAGATGTTACAACTGCATCCCAGACACTCAACGAGGCATGCCAAATTTAAAACGTCCTCTATTCTAGATATAAATCTGAAACCCAAATGACGATTTTACCTGAGCAAGTTAAAAAAACAAATGAAACAAAAACCATGAATATTTTACCGTAAAGCCCTATGATGCTTTTTTATAACAGCTACAAGCTTCTGATGGAACGGAACATTTGTCCTCTCTTCGAACATAACGTTCATTTGACGCATCACCACATTTAACTGAGAACAAGAGTGCATGACGAAAACCGCAGCTAGACTGCACAATGCAATTGTTATGTTATACTCCAAATACCCAATGAGCGATTGGATCAAAAATACCATCTCGTACATTGGACTTTCACTGGCATCAATAATTTTGCTATAAACCGGATAGGTCAAAGGTTTAACCGAATGATTGTTACTCCAATTCATTATTAAAACCGAAACTGGGATAACACCATGAAAAAAAATGCCTCCGGAGTACATGAAAACTGCGCTCATGAATCCAAGTTTTCGGCCAGATTTCGCGCCCTTCATCATAATGATTCTATCATCCTCGCATATCAAATTGGTCCAATCCTCCTTAACGTGAGAAATTAATTTCCTCACATCCGTCGTCCGCACAATTAACAAATGGTACTTCAATATTGCCATCACACAAAAACTCAACGGCCCAACAAAAGTCATACGAGTCAGAGGGTTCTCGATCAGGGCATAGAGTCCAACCACAATCAGCAACAAGAATAACAAAAAATAAATTGTAAGCACAAGCAGTTCATTGCAAATGTTTTTGAGGCACGAATGTTTGCCATCTGTCCAGATACCGATCGGATGCAAAAAGTAACGGTTCCAGTGCAGTGCGTACTTGAGATCACTTTTCAGATTTGTATTAACAAACTTTGTGTTGGAAAGTTGAACGAGAGACATTATCTGCGATGTAAAATAAATTCTGTAATTCTACCGGGAACAAAATTAATGGTCGCATGTGTATATCGCGTGATTCCATCTTTATATCAATTATCAGAAACAAAGTTCGCAACTACCTAGGTTCGATATAAGATAATTGATCTCCACTTACAAAAAGGAAATCTCGACAAGGGGTTCTTTTTTTACCCCCTTTTTTTTTAAACCTCAAATTAGCGTCGTCAATTATTTAATCACCATCAGTCCAATTGTAGAGCAAACTTTTGAAACGTTCAAATTATATAGTGGTTTTTTTTGACTGATTTGAGTGTAACAAATATTACCAAGAATTATACTTGAGCCAATGTAATTGTAGGCATAGATTTATTATTATGCCTCTGCGAGTAACAGTGATCGTAGAATAAAAGCTTGCTCGTTTTCATAAAGTTTGTAACTACACGAGATAATGGGACGTAGTTAATCGAATGAAATTAATTAAGTGATCAAACAAAAGTGAAGACAGTGAGAATTATTGTGCAATTTGCAACTTTAATTAACAATGATCATTTGATTGAATACAATTATGGTACGTAGTTGGGATGAAAATAAATATATGACTTGTAGAATAAATTATTTCGTTGAAATTGTTATGAAAAACTAATATTATTCATTTAACTAAGCAACTTTTGAGCAACGTTCATCAATCCAGTCGTAAAATGTTGATATCCTGGTGAAAATATCGGGCTTTCCTCTAGCGCAGGGAGTTCCAAAAGAGACGATCCCTATCTGTTCGTTTTCAGATACCAAAGGACCTCCAGAATCTCCCTAAGAAAAAAAAAACAACTTGATTAATTAATTAATTAATTAATTTCAAATTATTGTGTGAAATTTTGAATAGTGCACACAATTTAATATGCTGAGTTTTTCTTACATGACACGCTCCTTCTCCTTCTTTAGTCAAGGTACAGATATGGGACTCAGAAATCCTCCACTGGTGATCCTTACATACTTCACGTTTGATGACTTTCAAATTGATATACTGCAGAACAACTGGCAATGGTCCTTCAATCTAAAAATAATGATTAAAATAATTGTTTTTTATTCAACGATTTCATACAAATTAATCTTAATTACGTACGTTTATCTTAATTACGTACCACTGTTTTTCCCCAACCAGTTAAAATTGCAGGTAAATTTTCAGTTGTTACATTTTTCTTTGATATTTTAATAGGTTTAACATTATTGCCAAATTCAAGATCGTCTTCTAAAATAATTACTGCCACGTCGTTTTCTATTAAAAACATATCAAATTCTTTATGGTACTCGAGAGTTTTGGCTTTTCGAACTTGGCCGGTTTCATTTAGGAAAACAGTGCCAGCGTGTACGGTAAGATTGTTCAGGGTTTTACTGAAAAATGTAAAATTGTTAGTTTGATTGTTACATTATGATAGAATAAAATTTATTATGGATATAAAATAATTGTTGACAAAATGTGTACCAACCCTTGAATACAATGTGCGGCGGTCAAGATGCAACGTTTATTTATAATAGATCCACCGCAAAAATGTGAATTATATTTCCTTAGGGATACTTGGTGAGGATATTTTCCAATGGGGGCATTTGAGCCACCGACAATCCATTCAACGGGAACTCCTAAAAATTATTTCAATATTTTATAACTCAAATGAACGCATTTGTTCAATAAATCATAACGTTTTTAAATTAATTTGTTTAATTAATTTTTAACAAACTTGTCAAATTTATCAGAAGTTTCTTTTAAACATATAATATTTTAGAATTTAAATACAATTATTTTTCTATTCAAGATGAATTTTTATAAGAAAAATAAAGAATTCGGTTTTTTTTTTCTTTAAGTCATTTTAATTCTTACCTTCCACTGCAAGAGAGCCGATTGAAATTAAAAAGTATCCCAAAATATTATTCATGGTTTAAATTTGCAGATTCACTTGTTTTTTTTATTAAAAATTACTCTTGTTCGTGAGTTTTGTTTGCTGTGTAACTAATGGTTGAATGTCTAATTGGATTTGTATTTATATGATAGGTATGTTTTAAAAAGAGTGGAAGTGGGAGTTTAAACGTATAATTCAATGAAAAATATGGAACAACATTTAAGATCTCAATTCGTATAATCCCTCAAAATCGATGCGTAGTAGATATTACGCCGGAAATGTGCGCTTTACGAATCAAATAATCAATTAATTTCTCAAAGCTACTACAAAAAATGCAACTTTTTTCATTAAATTTTCTTTACAATAACGTTTTACAAGCAGTGAATAAAATTTTAATAAATTAAATTTTCAGTAAGTATTTAAAAAAAAACTATTAATTGTTTTTATTATTATTATTATTTTTCATTTTGAATGAATTAATTTTTTTTATAAATTTCCAATGATTTTTGAATACATCAAATGAAAAATAATTAATAATAAATAGTATTCAAAAAATTTCAACAAGTCAAATGTGAGTTGATATTTGGCATAAAGTTCATGCACTCTTTATATCTCAAGTTTATATCTCTGACGGAATGCCCAGACATTTCGCTTATCAAAGATCCTCATATATTATATTTCTTAAACCTATTTATCGTACAAGATGCGAAGTTCATTCATAATTATTATACTAAAAAAAAAAATGCTGAGAACACTTGTAGTTTTCATTCTTATGAAAAGTATTATTTTTGATAAAGTACTTGATAAATTTAATTTTCCGATAAAACTGTTGATTATCAACAAAATCGATCAATTTCATTGAAGAAAAATCAACTTTGAACATTGAAATCAATAAAAACTAATTTTTTCAATAATTTTAAATTTTATAAATAAAAATTGAAAAGGATACAGTGAGACGCATCGTACGAAGCAGGTTCTTTTATCCTTGTCAGACTTGAGCAAAGAAAAAAAGACAACATTTCATTCACTTTCTAACTTAGCAGAAGTCTGAACTCATTAATATGCGGATGACACTGTGGCAAATATTCATTTTATCAACAATTTCAAAAAAATGATTGATTTTTCATCAATACCACTTTTTGCTTTATCTGAACAAACAAAACAATTAATCTCAACATTATTGAACCCTCCAAAAGTTATTCCTACGTTACAAAATCACGTAAGGTAAGTATTAATTTAATTACAAAGAGGTTATAAATGGAAAAACAATTTATTTCTGTTTACGTTTTGATTAATTTTAATTATTCATTCATTCATTCATTGTGCAAAATTTTTTATTTAGGGACTGGAGAGGGCTCGCAAGTGAAGTTTGTATTGGTGGTGAAAAATTGCCATTACTAGCAAATTGCAGTGACCCGACAGGTTATGTCATAACTTATATGCAGAAAGAAAAATCTGTAATAACAGATTTAAAAAATATTTTACAGAAATTAGACAGGTGGGATATTCTTGACGATGCTGAACAATTGTTTGGTAAAATTTGATTGTAAATTGTTGTTGTTACATTTGTTTGTTTCTTGATTTTTGGTTTTCTTATTTGTTGATTTCAGAAAATGATGCGAAACAGTACTTGGAAACCAGAGAAAAGTCTTCGTTTAAGGCGATAGAAAATGGACAAGATTCTCATATTCTTACCGTTGGTAATTTAACATTTTAGACGTTGCATCTTTATCATATTGTTATAAAGCAATTAATTGTAATTGTTTTTGTTTCTTAGATGATTTCTACAGAAACCAGGATGGTCAAGAAAATATGCACTATGATGCGTTTTTGTTATTTGCAGAGGAGGATTTTGAGTTTGCCAATAAAATAGTTGATTTTTTAGAAAACGAATCTGAAATGAAGGTATGTAAGATTAAAAAATAAACTTGCAAAAAGAGAGTAAGTGAAAACAAATTGCTAATTGTACTTTTTTTTGTAATTTACAGCTTTGCATTAAAGATAGAAATCTCATGCCTGGATTGATGACGAACGATGCCATAATGCAACTCATTTCAGAACGTTGCAACAGACTGATTGTTATTTTGTCCCCAGAATTTCTGACTAGTCAAGAAAATACATTTTTCTTAAGTTATGCACAAGCTGTTGGGATTGGTAAATTTTCATCTCCAACATTAATACAAGTCGAGAATGAATAAATAAAAAAACTGTAGAAATTAATTTGTGTTTTTTTTTTCACAGATAAAAGGCAACGAAAAATAATTCCATGTATGTACAAGAGATGCGAGTTGCCAAATCATCTGAGATACATGTTCATTTTGGACTATAATCGAGCTGGTTATTATGACTTCTGGGGCAAACTTCGAGATTCCGTACAAATAGTACAAAAGGAGGCGACAACGAAAGCGTGTCAACTCTCAGTGTCAGTTTTTAAAAATGAATTTTTAAAATCGTTACAAAAAGTACGACAAAAATTTGTTCTGTGATTTGTTAAATACATGTATCAATTTAATGTTTCAGGTCCAAATCGACAATACCAGCTATTGCAAATAAATCTAACGAGGAAGACAGTGAATCTCAAACACAGATAGTTACTGCGAATAAATCCGAAATTGCAGCAGAGGAGGAGGATATCTCGTTATCACTCCCCAGCGTAGCACAATTACAAGATCCTGAATCTGAGAATAGCACGGATGCCCTTGTCAAGAAAAAGACAACGAAGAAAAAATATTTAAAAGCATGCAAACAAAAGCTACAAACTTTTCTTCTGAAATCGTGATGTTTTTCAAACATTTTACTTCACTCAACAAAGAACAAGTTTTACACAAATAAAACATGTTTTTTTCTGATTTTAACAGTATACTAATAATATATAATTAATTATCATTGTTCATCAAATGTTAAAGTTTTTGAAGTTTATCTGTTACGATAGAAGTGATCAATAAAATAAAATATTTTTATAAAGCGCAAAACTAATTTATACGAATATTTTTGTAAAGAAAAATAAAGGTATAAATAAAACTAGTGCATGTACTTTATTAATTTTTGATATAAGAGCTATACAAAATAACAATGGTCTATGATAAAGGTATATCGATACTGTCGATAATATAGATATGGTCACATTAGTTAAAACACAATGTACAGTTCATCAACGGAAGATGAAAGCGGTCCCTTCTTGCGATATATGTACAAAAATATAATACCAATTTTTTCAAATATGACTTATTAATAAGTTTTCAAAATGTTCAAAATACACTCTTCATGTATTTTTATTTTTCACGATATGAAAAATCATGAAAAATAGTTGATACGTACATCTAAACAGAATATATTTGGATGGCAGCGAGTGGGGTTGTTTTTCTCGCAAAATTTTCTAACAAATCAATTGTTTGTCATGACGAGTACCCACATGAGTGAGCATCCAGGTCAACTTAATATTAAATCGTTTACTCAATAATATACTAAACGGTACGTGTGTTTTAAAAAAAATCACCTAATTATATCATTGCAATTGTAAGGTGAAGAAATTGGTTTTAGGGTGCTTAGCCATTAGAATGAAAGTAAATAAAGAATTGAAACAACATTGTTTTATACACTGATAACAAAATACAAATAATTAAATTATAAAAATGCAGACTTGAGATAATCAAAATTAATATACTCTACAGTTAAAATTATTATATTGTGATCCAAAATTTAAAACTTAAAATATGCAACATACAATTTTTTATTCAAACCTGTTTTCAAAGATATTAAACTTGTTCATTTCTAGGTTTTCGTATCTACCAATTAAGGTCATACATCGTTTTTTACCATCTTTTATAACTTTTTTGATGATTTTATTTATCCGATTGTATTCAACTTACAACAACCCATGTTCGCTTCAGTTTAAGGTAAGAAATATAGTATCTCATTGTTCAATAAGATTGAGAGTCAATCTTTTAAATGATTAATTCAACGTTTATATTTTTATTGATAATATTGAAAGTCCATGATTAAAACAGGCAAACATATATTCTTTCCTTAAGGATGACAATGTCGACTGTTGTTATATCACCGTTATAAATGATTCCAGTATTATTTGTATGTCTCAAAGCATTAATTAGAAAATGTTTTATTATATCTAATTAATTATTTAACCGTTAATTATTTTTCAATTGGTTACATCTACAGAAACGAACATAATACCGTGAGTCAACATACATCTATTTTGAAGCGATAAGATAACATTAAACTCCTTTATAACTAACATTGAAATCACACTTTGTGTCAGTTGCCCGGTGAGTCCCACATAAAAAAGTGCAAACTCAAAAATTCATTACAATGGAAGGTAAGCGATCAGGCCTCTCTCTATCATGCCGGGCTTGTGCAATTCTCCATTCAAATCTCAGTTTCATCATTATTTTATTTGATTAACAAAAGTCATTAATTCTTTTTTGCATACATTTTTTTTTGAGTTTTTGAAAATTTTTGCAATTAATAATCAATCTTACTTGGTGCCCTCTCAACAACAATAAAATTAGTATTAAATGTCCTGTGTGTGTTTTAATTAGCGTTAATTAAAAAGTGGTGACCGCGAGTTTGTGTATCTAAAAAAAAATTACAAGTGAGGATTATTGCAGTGGAATTCATTTGAATTATAATTTTAGGTTACAGGTGGGTCAGATGCTACAGTGGTTCGAGTTTCCCGGATAACGCTGTTAGGGGCGGAGAAGACATCGACGGAACTGCCATTTACGTCGGACGTGCCTTGCACCATGGTGACACGATACCAGCAAAAGTGATACCGGAAAAAAACGTTGCCTACGTGTGTCACAGCGGAGAGGAGCACGCTAAATCCGACTATGATGTAAATAATAATTCAACCTGTTGTTTATTATTAAATCAGTTAATTAATGAATTAGTAATCAATCGTCAAACTTAAATTTCGTTTAAAAGCTATTCAAAATAAGCTGAATTTCGTTCAGCTATTTTGAACAACCGTCAAAAATACTATTGTGAGTCACATCTTATCGCAAAACTTGTGCAAAGTAAAATTAATCTGATACTGACTTTGCTCTTTCAGTCGCAGAGTCATCAAACGTCAAATGTTGAACAATTTCATCAGTAAAATATATTCAAAATTGAACGTCTGATCTTTTGAAGAAAAAAAATATATTTGTTGTCACTATTTAACAATAATTTATAGTAATAAATTATTGTTCATCTATTTGAATTCTGACCAATTGACATAGTTGTACTTTTTAAATACCATGGAAACAAAAACAGGTGTAAATGATTCGATCGGATTTTTGATTAAACTGACAAAATTTGATGAAAGCTCTGATACATTTGATTCAAATTGAATTAAATTTGCCAACTCTGCGCAACGTTATGTTTAATCAGGTGTGAAAAGCAAATAATAATTACATAAAACAACATTAAACAACCGTCAAAAATATTATAGTGATTCACACGCCTTATCGCAAAACTTGTACAAAGTGAAATTAATCTGATACTGACGCGATAAAATCAATAGCAGGTTCGATAAAATTAGATAATACGTTCGATAACAAAAGTAGATAAACGTTATAAATGTGTTCATCAAAGTCGCGCCGTATTCATTGTGGCGATAATACTTTGTTTGTACTTTTTTTTTTATTGTATAAACCCGATTTTTTAGTCATCAGTTGTTTTGACCACACCTTTTGATTTTTTTTTTTTTCATAAAATTTTCCTATTTACAATTCGCCAAATTTTTTTTTTTTTCAAAAATTAAATTTATATTTATGTTTTCCAATTTTAGGTTTTGTGCCAAACAACTTTCCGCTGGCAACATGCTAGCAATGGCAGTGTCCCAGTTGGAGCAGTTGTAGGCGGACACACAGCTGATGGCGAGGCTTTGTATGTCGGACGTGTTTATCACAATGGCGCAACAACCATTGGAAAGGTACATTTTTTTCTTTCTATTGAAATTTTTATTTTACAAAAAAAATAAATAATATGATCACAATGAAAAAAGACATAGTTCGAAATTATGTGAATAATAAAATCTTTAATTAATTATCACATATTTATCAATTTTCAGGTCCATCCAGCACATGGTTGTATGTACATCCCATTCGATGGAACCGAAATGTCGTTCACTCAATACGAAGTTCTCGTTTATCATTAATTACATGCAAAATGTTTGGGACAAATTTTCTGTTCATTTTTTTTTTAAACTAAAATAAAGTTTTGATCCCGTCAAACCTTGTACGATTCTTTCATAAATTTGTAATTTTTGTTTGCGACATTCAACTTGTTACAATTAAATCAATATCTTATTCTATTTATATGTTTTATAATTCAATAAACTTTGTCCAAGTTTTACAAGTTTTTTTTTTTTCACAGTTCTGTCATTATTAGATTTTAAGAAATGGCGATTTTCCAAGTTAAAAAAGATTGATCACTTACCATTGTTCCAAACTGTTCTTGCAGATGTGTGTAACAGAAGTTTCTAAAAGGATTGTAACCCACAACCGCATATAAAAAAATGTTCAAGAAATATAAATTGCACAAACATATGAAAGCACACATGACATTTAAATTATAGACGTCAAAGTACGAAACATATAATTATTTTCAAAATTTGGGGAGGCGACAGAGATTTTGAAAGAGATAGAAACAAAGTAAAGAAAAGGATCGAAGCAACATTTTTATACATTTATAGCAAAGTAAATAATTTTACAATTAAAATAATGAAATGATAACAATTGATTCGTACTCTGGTTTAAATTGACACTACATTTCAATTTATAATGTCACACATCATAAAAATATGTGGATAAAATACCGTTTCCAGATAAATATTTTGGATGTTAGTAAAACTTTTGGAATTCAATTTTTGTTTTAAATTTAACATTTTGTCTTAATGAAGCCAGGTATGGTATAATAATCGGGGGCAGTGCTTTTATGTACAGGTAGGCGTTCTGAGCCTACATACCAGCTTTATTTGTTTATTTTACAGTCACATGAGCTTATCGGAAAATACCTTAGGTTAGCCTTAAGTTAAAAGTTTACAAGCACTTTCAAATGGAGAATGTGCCCATCATAATTTTTTGCACGCGACACCGGTTGCCGGACAACCCGTCGGCATACACGCGTTATAGTGAAGTTTTCTAATAAAGTCACTCAGTTGAAGTACAATGCTACGAGATCGGCGACTTGCGTATTGTGTGCTACTTTTGTTAAGGCGCAAAGTGAGAAGCTAAAAAAAGGAATAGTCAAATTTACACAAGCGTCAAAGCGGTCGAGAGAATGCCGATCAAATCAAAAACAATTCAAGGAGTCCAACTCCAAAATCAGTTTCATTTTGTAATCGTTTTACATAGTTTCACCGGGGATATATATTTTTGCAAATTATGGAGCTATGCTATTACGCACAATGTGCCTGGTACTATGATTAGTTATATATAATATATACATTATACAGTATATAGGCATAGGACATTAAACTATATTATGATATAAAACGTCGAGATGTTTCGAACATGGAGAAATGCAAATGAAAATGTCATTTTATCCATACTCGAATTGACCATGGTAGACAAGATTTTTTTTTTCTTTTTTTTTTTTCATTTTAGTTTTGTCGAGTACAGTAACTGGAGAACGCAAAATGCATGCGATTTTCAGTCACAGCCGACCAGAACAAACATGAGCAAGCAAAAGATGAAACAAATAAAGTAGAAGGATGCAATTTTTAAATGTTCATAGAAGCTCAAAGCGAAACCCGTTTTCTTGAGTATTTCAATGAAAAAAAAAAAAATAAATAAATAAAAAAGAAAAGTCTTGTAAAATTCACAGATCTACTCTGATGTCATGAGGAACAAATAAGAAAAAATTGTTACCTGCTATCTCCCTCCTTGGCATTACTGAAAATCGACGATTCCACAATCTCCAGCTGTCCTCGGAAAAAAAATTGCATTCAAACGAACCTCGTGAAATTTTGGAATCGAAAGAAATTTCAGACTTTCAGATCAAATACAAAAAATGGTTTTGATACAAAAAAGAGTATCCATAAGATGAAACGCGCTGATCAATGTTGAATCCCACAGCACGCCTCGTATAGGTATATACGTATAATTATATACATATATATATATATTCATTTATTCATAGGTCAATGTATTATTCATAAATATTTGCATATACTAAATAGTAACATTAACGACAGAAAAATATGAATTCACTCTGAGTAACGAAGTAATTTTTTATTTGCTCTTTTTTTTTCTTTTAATCGTAGTTCACCAATGCCTACTTTATGCGCCCCTCCATGTGGTAATTTTTAATCATTTATAATATTCTCGCGTAGGCGTGGCATCTTCTTTTTTTTTTGTCAGTTCAATTTTTTCATTACCTGTTTTTGAATTATCAAAACTAGCATTTCTGATTTGACAGCAATAAAATGACAATACTCGATTTGTCGCTCAAATTGTTTTTTTTTAATCTTTTCTCTCACTTTATTTATAATAATTAACAATGAATGTGTAGTAAACGTTTGTCTCCATCTCCATTATTGAAATATAATAATGATAATCGATAATCATAGGCAATAATAAGAAATAATTCATAACTATCGTATTATCCTTATCATTCGATTTTATATATAATAAACTTTTGTTTTGCGTTTTTCACTCTCTCATTCAACAATTCGTGATTTTCGAATGTTCACCCTGGTAAAACTGAACATATAAGGACAATATAATGACAAAATACTGTACCTAAATTAGATCAGTAATTAATTTTGCAAGAGCTGCATGCCACCAAGAAATCCAAAATTATGTTTTATAATTTAAATATCGTCATTATAATGACGATATATACGGTCATTATATTGCCACTGTATGGACCATTAGATTTCGAAAACATTCGCCTGATATCTGGTCATTATATTATCATCATATATTCCTTTTGATCAAAGCAAATTCGTTTTAGTTTTAATTCTTAAACGTTATTACATTGTTGAAAAATGAAAAAAAAAAAAAAAACAAAACAAAAAATTCATCCATGTTTCGGCTTTGTTTTTTTTTTACCATATGCAGCTACGTACTATATTTTTGTTCTCTCTTTTTGCTAAATTGTGGCTCTCTTCCAGCGGTCTTACGCGATTATGGTCTTCCATTATTTATATATTCTTATTTTTTACAATTATCGCTATCAAACAAAACCTTCCAATTCTTTTTCACCAGAAATGCGCAAGTTTGTCTGCGAACACGCAATTCAATTCAATGAATGTTTCCATTTTTATCAAAATTTGGTGAAAAAGGATTGAGAATAGATTGATTTAGCCGAACAACGTGTTGCACTATCATACATCTCGGTCAACATGTCGGCAACCATTTCTTTACAATAACGTTCTATGTATAATTTTTGCTTATCTTTTTATCATTTTTTTTTTTTTTACTTTTTTAATTTTCTTTCTTGTATCGCAATGTTACTTTTTGGTAGGTTTATATATAGTTACAAGCAAAGAAGGCGATGAAACGGACACAGACGAAGAGATGGAAACCGTAGAAAAATGTTAGATCACTCTTCATTTGAAGAATGTCTTGTGATAGACTTCAATCTGTTATAACTTTTATATGTGTAACTTGAAATAACACAATTTATATTACATTGTCACGTTTTTATATAAACATTTACTGAAACAACCTTGTTCTTGTTAGTTGGTAGGTTTTTTTCTTTTAATATGTTAAATCAACGAAGCTGATTTCTCAACTTCTGCGCATGCAAAATGAAAAAAAGAAAAATGTTTTATGTACGCAGATAAATTTTTTTTTCCATTGTGCACGCAGTTAAGTTAAAAGTATACAAATTCATTAACCAGAGATTTTGGTCATGAGATTTTCTTGGACCTGACAGACAAGGAACGATATAACGTATCACGTTGGTCCTTCGAGCGATTGAAGAGAGCCTTTGAAAGGTGCCAAGAAAAGTAACAGTGAAGCTACATATTTACCGGTTACTTGAATCACCATATTTAGTTTTGAGTTGGTCGGAGTTGTGATTCTTAAATTCGCCATTATTTTTACAATGATAACAATTTCGTTGTAACTTTTCAATAGTTCTGCAATTGAACCTAAAATCTTAACCAAATAGTCAACTTGATATTTGTAAAATATAATTGTAATGATAATGTTAGTAACAACAATAATGACAGCAATAACAGAAAACTTTTTCGAACGAATTTGAGAACGACAAATTCGACCCATGTGCCAAGGTATACATAATACATTTATGTATAACATTTCACAATTGTCAACGAAATTTATTGACATAAAACCTACACGCGCGTTTATGATAAGAGTATACTTAGGACCGTGATTTCAAGACAGATTTTTTTTTTTTTTTTTCAACAAGTTGTGTGATTAATTTAAATTATTTACACATAAATCTATTATATATATTTGCGCATTTTATTTTGCATTTTGTTAATTGATACACCTTAATTTACATTCACTCGCGCACGCACGCATACGCATCCACGCGAAAATCGTCAAATTGTTTCCATTTTAAAATACGTAAAGTACTTACACTGTCTAGTGATCCGGTTAAAAGCTAAGTAGTTTACTAAGTATATAATAATTTGTTTGTGTATGTTTAATATATATATATATATGTGTATGTATATATATATATACTTTTTTTTCAAAAAGATAAGACATAATTGATCGCAACGTTTAAAATTATTGCTGGGGCTTGGAAGTTAGCAGAGGACAAGCGTCGGAGTGTTGAATGCCATGAATTAAATATGTTCCTCCAGAAATCAAGATGTACTAGAAGATCGCTGACAATGGAAAAATGTTTTATTTACAATTCACGTAAAATTAGAGGGGAAAAAAATTAAGTCCCATTGTCAAATGTGAAGTGAACACTTTTAGCGTAATCCAGAGCACAGATTCGATAATGGAGGCGAGCTGGAACATTACAATATTTTCATTTACTGAAAAATATTCTCAACAATTAAGTCATCATTTTTTAAATTGAGTTAGACAATTGTTGACTTGTAGAAATGAGAATTCTGTTAAGGAAACTGTGCGAGATTTGAAGACCCTCCATAAGTACATTGGTTGTGTCAAACAATTTTTTAATCTGGTTTGGTTTCTCCACTTGCTGTTCACCCAAGTTTTTTATTCTTCAATAGAACTCCATTATTTGTGTATTAACAATTAATTGCCACTCATCCAGTGTCGTAAACCCGTTACAGGAATTCGTTTGAGGATATCATTACGGTTTTAAATTCGTAAGGTATTTCAAACTTGAAAATTGTTTTACAACTCTTCCTTTTTTTTTTTGACAAAAATATTAGTTCAACTTGTAGAATCGTATATTGTGTATTTATGTCCAACAATAAAAGAAGCATTCAAATATATAAAAATATATTTACATCGTGAATCAAAAATGCTATCAAAACAATTGATTGAATCTTAGCAATGTAATCTTCATAGCTCTATCCTTTTTTACGACACTGGATTTGAACGAATCCACGAAATAAATGTAATTTGTGCCTGTTTACGCAGAACCGGAATGTCATTTTTGAAGTCTAAAACAGGTTCAACTTACAAATGGAAAACAAATGGCTTTTGTCTTTAAGAACCATTGAACGCGTAGGAGTCTGGCTGCATAATGTTTGGAGGTGAGAAATAAAATTTTCGGGCAAACCAAAATTAAAGCCCATGAGTCGATCAGAATGAAGGTTTGCGAAAGAACGTGTGCTAATTCAAAATTATACGAAATACAAACAAAGACAATTATACGTTTATTTTGCAATGAACTGATATTTGCAGTTTTATTTATAATTCATTTTCATTTGAGTATAGTAATGCTTGATGATTGTGGACCCGCCACTCATTCCAACAAATATGTATTCAATACAATAGTTTTATATATAATCCGCAACTGGAGGTGCAAGTAAACTTGTCGAATCCGACCAGTTAGCGTTGTTACTTTTCGAATTGAGTTTTACATTTCTGCTTTGTGTCGCTACAAATAATTGAATTCAACCGGTCCACTCGCACCAGGATCAGACTGAATATTAGCGAATCAGTATAAGTATATTATGCCAATCAGTACAACATGAAATAACCAAATCTGAATGTTTTTATATTAATCCATTTTTTCATTCGTTTTTTTTTTTTTTTTGTTCCGAAAATTGCATTCATTACATGGCTAATAATAATAGTTACAATCCATATTAACATGATTCATAATAATTGCAATGACAGTGACATAGATAATGAGTTTCGTTTATACTATCAGTATAAGACAAAATTCTCTGTCTCGAAATACTTTGTCTTGATCAAATGAATACTAAAAGTAGGCGGTTTATATAGAAAATCCATTCCTTGTATAGGTTCCATTTACTTTTATCATTCGTTTTTTTAATCTCTTTGTGATTTGTTTATTAGATGCACCCTAAATAATGATAGCTCGCAATCCACTCGTTCCCTCCAAAAAAAGAAATGAAGAAAAATTGTAACACGATTGTTCGTATATAAGTCGAGTAAAAATATCGTTGAAAGTAAAGTTTGACTGTAAAGTAAAAATCAAATATGATTGTTATACACATATATATTTATAGATTTTGTTTATTGGAAAAATTTATGTTTTACATTAATAACGTAAGAAAAGTAAATGGTTTGAACCATCAACTTGATAAAAATGAACTTTGGTTTTATTTTCCCTTGTATATTGCAAACACATTCGTCACGAACGAACTTACACTTTGTCCAATAGCACCACTAAGCATCGTTTAATATAATCTTACTAGTTAACAATTGGATTCTTCTCCGTCTGACGTAAACATTTTTGGGACGACGTTTCAGAGCTTGTTATCGTTGTGCAGACAAAAGCGCGCATGCATCCAAAATAAATTATTATTAAATAAAATAAATAAAAATCAAATCAGTTATTATTATTTATTAATAGCAATTATAAATATAAGTAACACTCCAATAATTTGCCATCTTCTAACGCTTGTCTTTCTTAATAAATTAATCTTTGGTCAAGCTGAATTCAACCGTTCAACTTTGTGTTAGCTTAAAAAACTTGGATTTTCCGAATAAATGATTTTTTTTTCATGGAATGTCCTATATACTATTGAACGAATTCCACTTAACATTTTGCTTTTATGACACCAGAAAGAAAACGATTTTAATATGTTCGCAACATACACGGATTCATTAGAAATGACATAACAATTAGATATAGATATATATATGTATATAGGTGTCTATTGGGTACCTTATTATTGACACTAGAACAGTGTTGCAAAGTGAGATTTTCATTTAAACTCTGCTCAATTCAGTCGAGTGTACCAAACTGACTGACTTTTCGAAACGAGCCAACTTTTGAAATGATTCGTTTCAGAAATTCAATAAGTCTTCCACGCTAATTTTTCTCTGTTTATACTTTTTTATACACTTGGGAATTTTCCTCTTGTATTTAGTGATGAAAATTCAGTCTGTTTTGTACGCTTAGATTGTTTTTGTAAAATTTATTGTTACTTTTCAGTTTACTGTTAAACAAACTCGGTCAATTCTGTACATAATCTATATTTAAAACAAGTGACAAATTTAAATGTTCACAAATTCTGATAATATTTATACCAAAAAAAAAAAATAATAAAATAATCATTGATAAAATCAATGCACGACTGAACTGAGATTTTAATGATACTTTTTTTGTTCATAAGCCAAATTTTCAGCTGAATAAACTGAGTCTAAAATCTAACTTTGTAAGACTCTGCACTAGAGATGACGGAAGGGATGCATCATTTATATCACATACAAAAATATCACATAAAAAAATGTGACATGTAAGAATATCGCATATTTTTTTATTTCATTGTAATTTCTTTAGAAGCGTGGGAGTTTGGATCCCATTGACAATTCAACACATTATAATGAATTTGTGATATTGATTGGATGTGATATTCTTGTAGTGTGATATTTTTAAATGTGGTATAGATGTATGCACCCATAACGGAAGATGATAATGAGAGAATGTTAACAATAATAATAAAGTATATTGTCTGCAGACACTCTTATTTTGTTAAGCAAAAAGCTATACGAGCCTTCGTCGTGATAAGCGCAAGTTTCATTGAATTAATCTAATTAAGAACACATTATCACAAACGTGCAACTATTCGTTCCAAAAAACAATCATTGCAGCAGCGAAGAGAATCATCGTCTAATTTGTTTGCTGACAATGCATCATTTGAAACAGAATTGAATATCCGCATTGTTTTGGGACAAAAAACAAAACGTCTGATATCATAACTATTTGATGTACCTCGCTCTACAGGCGTGGGAATCTCGACACTACAATTTTGACAAAAAAAATCATATAATGATAATAATAAAAAAAAAAAAAGAGAACAAAATTTAATTTGCAAGTTACACCGAGGTTCTTGATTCAACCAAATCGGGATGATAACTGTAAAACGACGCTCCCCTTTTCGTTGAATCAAGCTGTTACAACTATATACTCGAATAGTTTTTGTAATGTATTTTTTTGTTTGTCTTTGTTACATCTTATTTAGATTCGTAATTTCAATCTCGAAATACGTCGTATGTGCGGCAGTTCTCCCGATTTGTATTTCTTTGTTCTTGCTATTGTTATGTATCTCGCGCGATTGAAATTGTCACACCTCAGAACCACAAGTCGCTAACAAAAGACCGCCTTTATATAGTAATCAATTATTTATAATCTATCTTGTTCGGAAGTACTCAACATTAAGATAACTAGTGACTAGTGTGCACGATCTTTATTCGTAACTTTTTTTTTCATTTTGTATTTTTTGTTTTGCTATACACATGTCCTTTTTCTGTTTTTACTTTATTTAATTAAACATTGTTCATTAACCATTTCTCTTGCATAAGTCGCGTACCGCTAACGAACGAGTGGAGCTGCGATCGTGGTGGAAATGCGGACGATAAGACGGACGGGCGTATTAAGCGTAGCTCGGGAAGAAACGGAGCGAATGTTTTGGGTCTACAGTCAACGACGTGTTTTTATTACTCAATATATAATTTGTTCAACGTTGCACACAAAATGCGCCAAACGCGAACGAGCGTCATCTCGCAATTATTTCATACATCTTAAATTCAATCTTCTTCCTCATTGTTAATTCATATTCAATCGTATTTGTTTGTTTAGTTGCGTCTTGTACTCAGTTTCCTTTTTAGTTTAATCTCAATAATGTGCCTTGAATCACGATGTTCAACGTTCGTCGCGCATTTTCTTTGGTCTTTCATGCGCTATACAAAAGTTTGCAAGTCAGAAAATCCTTTAAAAATTTAATTTCGTACATAAAAGTAAAACAAGCGTCTCTGTACAATGTCATTTTCGAGGAGAGGGAAGATAGGGGTGGAAAGGGAATAGTGTAAACTAAAGTTAGAAGGGATCAACTCTTAATCTAAAAAATGTCGAGGAGGCGAACGCGCGGAACATCGTGACCGGATGTACAAATAACATCAACAATATCTATAAATACAAATCCGCGAACAACCTCTTAAAATCACGTATAATTCTTATCGTAAACCTCAACAATGAAAATAAAAACGTCAAGAAAAAACGTCGCTCTTAAGGTCGCAGAGAAAGAGAGAGAGAAAGAGAGAGAGAGAGAGAGACCAACGTAACGTCCAAACACAAGCGGTATTAAGTCATTGACGACGAGGCGAATGATTATAAAACAAGGTACCTCGATATATGTACCGACATATATCAAAAATACACGACGTCGAGAAGATGCCGGATCAGATATATCCCCGATGGGATCGCGGGTGCAACCGTCATGTAATTAACAAGATCCATTGAGCAGTCGATGATTAATCAATAGCTGAAATTCAACCGGTTGAAGTTCAAAGTTGAATTTCGCAGTCGCTCTGTGGACAGGAGCCAACGTTTGAAACAATAAGAAATCTCACAATAATAACAACAATAATGCAACCAAGCAAAGTCATATGCCAGTTACGTCTGATATAAGTCAATAGCGTTCTTGTTAATTACGTCTGAGGTTTAAAAGAGGTCAAGGTCAAAGATGGTTGAAGCGAGATAAACGTGAGCCAGACTTTGCCTACGCGTAGGAACGTGAGTTGCGGGTGAGGCAAGGGCACAAAGGATAATGGAGGAAGGTGAGCTTAGAATTGCGGGCTGCACTTATGTCCACCTCGTCTAAATATTTTCTTTTTTTTTTTTTTTGTTTCTTTTTGGACGACGCTAGAAATATCCACCGAGCACCACAGTCTAAGGCGCAGGGCCGATCGCCCTAGAGGAACGGTTGTAACCGTGGTCGGATGTCGCGAGCCCGGCCAGGCTGCGGTGCACGAGTATTTTCGCCGTTTGATGGCAGTGACCGTCGGACTGCTAAGTGACAATTGCTACTGAGATGACAGGTACAAACAAAAGTAATGACTGCGGCGAGCCTGGCGGGGCCTCACGAGCATCGTTCACGGGGACAGCTGTGTTTGTGTGTGTGTGTGTGTGTGTGTGTTATTGAATCGAAAAAATTGTTCTGTTGATTCAAAACAACGCGGTAGGCGAGAAATTCCGTAAGTGTGCAAATATCAACGGATCACCGGCCGAATTTATAACATTGTCGCGCGCGCGCTCCAAGGTATCATACATTGTGACATATAATAATGTATATGTACAGTCAGTGACGCTGCTGGCGAGTGATCCGGGCAGCCTCTTGCTTGTATAAGCGTAACAAGAGAAGAACGGCCGAGAGGGCGCGACGCGCCCGGGTGCCGATATCAAAAACGCAACCGAAACGAAGACGAGGAAGGGAGCCAATTTGTGAACGAACAAACAAGGGAGGCAGTGGTGCGTTACTTTGTTACAACTATCGAGTGTTGTCCTTGTAACAATTTTTTGGTGTTATTCGCGCGCAGACTCCACGTTGTGAGATTGTCGCGCTGCGCCCTCTCGAGGGGCTTCGCGAGCCTCTTCTAGACCGCCGTCTCGGTGTGACTGTGACTAGAAAGCCGCTCCATGTCGATTTCTGGTATGGTTAGTTCGTCCGGGATGTTGTCAGCGTACTCGATGCTGCTCGTCTGTGACAGCCGCTTGCTCAACGAGGACTGCTTCCTCAGCACCTCGGCCAGGGTCGTGCTGCTGTGCTCCCCGTAGCGAGTGTCTAGGCCCTGCCGAAATGCGTTCACTACGCGGATCTGCAAATCAACATGCGAACGTCATTAGTTTCATCATGATCTGTTCACCTTCAACAACATTCTTTGCCAATTATTGTAACAGGAAATCTGGGATAGGAACAGTGGCAGGGTTGATTGGTTCAATCTTCCATTGTTGGTTTTCTTTTTTTTTTTTTTTTTTTATATTGCATTTTGTTTGTGTACAGTTGTTTGTTTTTTGGAGTACCATGATTTTGCACATGGTAATACAGTGTTACTAAGTAAGATGTATGAGTTAAAGTGTCTGATGTACTTATTTCTTTTTTCTTTTTTTTTGTTTTTTGTTGAAAAGTTAAAAGGTAAAAGACTGTGGAAGTTTGAGATAATAAAAACTATAATTGAGAATAAAAAAAAAGCGTCTGAAAAGATACTTAATTAGAATTGGAAGTTAAGCATTTGATCAAAGGAAGAAACAACCAATCACAACTAATACTATATGAGGAAAGAGAATTCGGAGTTAATATGAACGTTAGTGCTGCATCAAAAATTAACTGGATCCCTCGTTCCTCAAGAATCGGACTTTAGCGTTAAACAGCTTGAGAAACGGTTGTCAGTCAAGAATCATGTATAAAATTAAAATTCAAAAAACAATTAAATGATGCTGATTAAGTAACAAAATAGAGTCAATTCATTAGCACACAAAGTAGCAATTTGCTTGATCATGCCGTTTATGCTTTTGATGATTTCATCGTGACAATTACGTAGGTACCTGCAATTATCAGTCAAGAAAAGAAGGACATTGCATCCATCTTTTCAAGTTTCAAACAATTGAACTGAAAAATAATGTTGATTTATTAATTTGACGAAAAAAAAAAATAAATAAATAATAATGAGTCATTAGAATTAAACATTGGCTAAAACGTGTACAATTTTGGAACGAGGGAAGTAATGTCGTAATCCACCGTCAAGATCCAATTGAAATTAGAATATAAAAGTGTTACGACAACAAAAAGCGGGTAAGAACTTGGCAAAAATAAGCAGCATGACTTGACGGTGACCGAAGCTGATTAAATATAATAGAATCTTAAAACTTGAAGTATCAAAATTACAATTAAAATACATAATGTGCCGCAGAACGACCCAAACAAAAATTCCATTTACTTGTGTAGCCATATATACCTGTATACACGTCTCATATATGTCGCATCTGTGTCACATAAATATAAGCAATTATGTAACAAATGTGCATATATGCCAATGCTTTTCTTTTTACCTGGACACATTGGTTTTGGTATAACATTGGCCACAAAGCACGATAAATAAAACATTTCAATCTCATGATTTTGCTCTGATTCTTAATGATATTACGTTCAGACAATTAAACATAGATAATACCAAAACACAATTTTTGAATTCACATCGACTAATTAAAATTGCTCCATTGAGACACGGACCAAGTGCTAGTCAAATTTGTTCGCACGTTACATCGACTGTATTTATTTATTGATTTTTAAGGTGTAAAAAGTACTGAAATTTCCTCTTTTTTTTGGATCAGTTCCACCCTTGGCGTGAGGCATGCAAGTTCGTTTTAAACTTGATTTAGCATATGAAACACAGGAATAGGCGGCGTTAACATTTCATGCACCCATTAACATCGACCATGAATGATTAGTCAAAGTCTGATTCGAGGTCTGATTTGTAATCGGTAGGGTCAATTTTGTTTTTTAATTATCAACAAATAATTATCAACGATTGAATCAAAAACAAAATTCAAACCAAGTGACAGGATTCTGAAGAATAAATGATACAGACTGATATTTTAGTAGAGAGTGTATACACCTTTCGTCTCATTGACGAGAAGCAAGCAGTTTTCTGGTTAAATGTTTCTGATTGAAAGCTCGCAGTAAAAAAGCTCAGACGAGGAAGCTCTTTAAGGTTTGCTTAAATGGAAAAATTTTTGTTTTGCTTTGTAGAACAAAAGAAAAGGCAAAGCTCACAATCGATGTGCTTTCAATTACAAAAAGAAATTGTAATCTGACAATGCTTAGAGCTCATCTAAAATGTTGTCAAATTGTTCATTCCAAATTGGTAACTACAAAAAGATCAAAACAAAAATAAAACAATAATTTTATGCCAAATTGGAGCAATTAGTTAAGAGTATATGAAATGCATCTATATGTATATAATCTTAACTGATCATGGCAATTAGATACAGCATTTTTAACCAATCAATCAAGTAAGAAAACAAAGTTCAATATTCAATTACAAAAAGTTGCAACAGATAATAAAAATAGTAATCTTGGGACGCATACAAATTTGAGAGGCCAACATTAAAAGCACAAAAATATACGAGATTAGATCGGTGCGTATTAGTTGCGTCAGCGTGAACAGATTTTACACAATTGCCAGATATTAAAAAATGTGTCTATTTTTGGGACTAGCAGGATCTGTATTAAATAAACTGTTTCATTATTTGTTTCGAGCTACTTTCCACAAAAACTTTCCACAGATATCGCATATTTAACAAGATTCTGTGAATCCCAGACGATTTATACACAAAATATATACAATATTATGTACAACATTAAAAAAATACAAAGTCAATGAAATAATCGACAGATGTCAAATAATCCACTCAAACAAAATTTATGATTGAGCGTCTAACCAATTGGGACCCCTAATATTCAATTTTGGACTTTAAAACAGACAATTGAGTAATTTGAATGTGTATTCGTTGTTGAAAAAAAAGCAAACTTTTGTTAGATTGTGCGCCATCAGCAGCCCGAAGATAAGGGACAGGAAGAGAGAACAATGTTGTTACACAAATTTGGAAATTATAAACACATCTTACCTCAATATACACCACCCTATATTTTGTACAGATTATTTCAGCTACAATATGTACGTTCAAGCGATAAGCAAAGTTTGAGAGCATTATCGGACAAACACAAACGATGTAACGGAGATAAGAAACAGTTGAACAGAGAACTTAGATAGATGAAAAAAATGTTTAAAGTGGATGGACAAAGTGGAGATGGATAGATTTGGTGACATGCACTTTTCTAGTTCTGAAGAGGTGGTTCAAGCAAATTCAAAGGCTTTCGTCTGGCCAGATTTGTCAGCCCGATCAAGGTGTTCAGAAAACGAAAGCTCTCAACAATTTTTGAGATGAAACTGTGTATACTGTTTAGTGAACCCCTTGGGTGTTTTTCTCATCAATTAAGGTTTATGTTTTAATTGTCAACATTTCAAGCTGAGATGGTATGAATGAAATAATTCAGTCCTCCGATCTTAGTAACGAACAAAATGTTAGACATGCTGTTTGGGAAAGTACTTTCAAGCAATTTTCATTTCCAATTTTTGTTCTTCAAATCAGAGGCAATTAGAACAAACTTAAGCAACGTTCAGATACGACTAGCATCATATAAATTATTCGGTGATTGATAATGAAGACTTACATTCCTGCAGTGGTTTACAATTTACTAGGTTTAGATAACTTTAGGCGAGGTGCAGAACAATGCATGAGTAATCAAGAAAAGATGTTATTAATTGTCAATGAGTTGCATCTGTGTAAATCGCTGATCTCATGAAAAAATTCAAAGCCATGAAGATTTTTTTTTTTGTTTTTTTTTGTTTTTGATTGTGAAACATTTTTGTCTGTAACGCAAAACTTACCAACTTGGTACTTTGGTACAACTTCTCTCTTAACTAACTTGTAAAACATTATCGTTTGCAAAAAATCTTTTAGGAATCGGATGCAAAAAAATAGTTCCAACGTCGTCATACAACTGTTAAAGTAGATCTTGTTTACGCCATTGTACAATCACTGTTTCAATATCAATAATCACTCGTTTATCGAGCCTCGGTACGTACCAGATGACAATTACAAATTTCTGAACAGATCGTTGGAATACTTACGATGTTTAAAACAATGCAGTTAAGCTCTCCTCAGCGTGAATCGTAATTTCAATGCAATCATTACCAGGACAAAAAGGCAACACAACAGTTGAGCTGACATGCGCACTAGAGTTCGCCTTTGTCCGTCTCCCTCTTGGATTCTTCGAAATCCTCATTACTTTGACCTACACTATGGTTATAGTTATGTTCAGAGCCTATTTCAAACTAAGCTCTAAGTGTCTAGAGGTGACTAAAATTCTAAGAGCCCTATTTTGGGACCAGGTTGCAGATTCAAACTTGGGCATTAACAATCAAGCAGGACTGGGGTGTCTATGCAAATGTTTATCTTCTCGTCAAAGGTTTCTGAACATTTCAATTTGAAACCTACTGTTAGTGAACCTGAACAGCGTCCAGGAATTATGCAACCGCACTACGTTCATTCAGGCTTGCTGCTAATTGGGGGCCGCCATTTGGTAGCCCCTTTACCTCTGCCAGCATTAAACTAGTACTTCTCAGCTACGCCTTACCATCCAAAAGCTCAGTTGATTGTTTGAAAAAAAAAAGAAAAAAAAAAAAAGAAAAAATGGAGGGTACAATAAAGAAAAGAAAAAAAGAAGCCCTCGCAAAAGTTGCGCGACACACGCGCGGTGACATTTAAATTGTAATTAGTACATGAAGGCAGCAGCGAAATGCAGGTTAATTAATGAAAGCAAGGCGCTGGTCAGCGTTTGGGTGACATGAAATGCATAAGCAGAAAGAGAAAGAGAGAGAGAGAGAGAGAGAGAGAGAGAGAGAAAGAGAGAGATGGCCAAAGCACGTGATACGCTCATGAGTATTGATTTTATCGTATCGAAGGATTCTTGTCCTTTTTCTATTTTCATCCCTCCCATCTAATCTCAAATCGAGCAACGTCTCTCGAATAAAGTCAAGGTTTTTGATTTCTAAAGATATTTTATCTTGATTAAATGATAATAACAATAATAAGAAATGATCAATGAAAGACGAAAAGCTGTGCACTGTAGGAACAATCTCGAAACGAGATTGTCCAGTTTTGGCGTCTATTCAGCCAGAACGTTACAATGCACAGCCCTTTAAAGTTGATATACTTATGTCATGTAATTAACGCAAGGTGGAAAGAATAGATTGGTCGTTATTGCTCTCGCATCTACAGCCTACAATGGTAAAAGTTTCTTTTCAACGATTGTGTCTGAGAAAAAAGAAACTGATCAAACTGTTATCGCGAACCTCGTTATTACTTTTGCTAAAAAAGTCGTTGAGCCTGTCCCAGCTCCAGGACACTGAAAAAAAAAAAAAAAAAAAAAAGGAAAGGAAGTGCGGAGCAAGGACAGGGGATGCTCAAAACGGCTCGAATCGTGCATAACAAGAATAAATTGGAAGAGCATGCTCTAAAGGAACGAAGAAAAACAAGGATGCATCGTTGCTTGACATCCAGAAAAATTAACATCGATAAACAAGACGCAAGCAAGAGTATCATGATTGTCTATGGCATTTAGAAAAATCAATAAGGTAGCCAACTTCCTACATTGCTTGATCAATTTCAACGTTTAGCTAATTGCCGGGCCAATCGATTTGACACAAATTAAAGTTTGCACCGTCCATTCAAAACAATCTTTATTTAGTCTCTGAATGCTTTGAATGTTTAATTTCAGGTTCTTCATAAAACTCTCAATTAAGACTTGTGCCAGTCTCACAAAAGGTTTAACTAATTTGACTAATTGGTTAATTTAATTAGGTCGTTAGATAAAAATGTATCCATCAATAATGAACATTTGTCAGAGCCGGCAGTTAGCTAGCTGCATGAAGAAGTTAATTAACTTCTTGATTTGAGTCAAAATGCCTACGAGATGTTTGCGATGGTGTGAGGGAACGATGTGAGGTCCATGCTGACTCACGAGATCCTCGAGGTGCTCGGTGAGTACGAGGATTGTTAGGTGATTCGGGGTTACGTCGTCAACAAAATTGTGTGTCAGAAAACGTAACTTAAAGGTAGCAAGAATTTGTTTGAGAGCAAGAGAGAAGCGCTTACAGCTTGGTCTGTCGAGCTCTTGCTGTAGGGTACCGGTATCAAACGTTCCTGCAACTCGCCACCTATCACCTTCAAGAGTAAAGGGTAATATCATGGTTACAACAGGATGGAGCATGAGCAGAACGCGAAAAAAAACCACTCACAATCGTTTCGTTTTGTTTCTTTCTCTTTTTTTTTTTTTTTCTACTGGACAACATTGGTCCGAATCAAACGAGACGAGTCGACTCGAGTGGTGTGCCAAATATAGTAGATTATACAGATAGATGACAGATGGACAGATAGATGGATAGATAAATAGACGGGATTATAATGTATGTTCCTCAACTGCCATTGAACGACCGGTTGCAATGGAACATCCATTCACAGCCATTTGGGGAAATGCGTTCTCAATTGACTGGTCTGTTCAATGGGGACGTTACCCTTTACGTTGTACAAAATAAATAGGAGGAGGGCTCAGAGTGTATACACGTGCAAAGATAAAGTGTGACTCTATCAATCTATCGATCCACTATGTCAAGTAGTAACTTTTGCTAATGCGGGACAGTGCGCTGTGTTGCGACTTGACAACACGGTGCACTGCCTCGAGCGCAAAGTATTTATAAAACGTCTAAACGGGCGCGAACAACCGCTGGCCAAACCGTTGTCCGCGCCGCGTGGCTGAGACAAAATAAAATCAAGATTTGACGATAAATAAACGAGTTGAATAAAACGCCACTGACGGAATAACGATTACAATTTTTCACAAGTTGAGAAAAGATAGACTTTATGTATTTACAAGAGGACCAGATCGAGGGGAAACCTCTCGTTCAATCTGGTTTGTGCAGAAATGATATTAATGGTATAATGAAAAGAGTGCGTTCGACGGATGGAACGACGCGGTTGCTAATTTGTATCGGTGGATGCAATGAAAAAAACATTATTGTACAAGAGAGAAAAACGTCTCATTGCAGCTCAACAAGTTGTCTACGAAAGTTTGACATTTGCAAACGGTTCACTGAGAAATGACAAATAAAAAAATGTACTTGAGTCAAGTGAACAGTATAATCTGGGAATCTGTCAAACGAAACACGAGCATGAACAAATCAAACGTGACTAAATATCTATGTACAAGTTAAGGCAAAAGTTCGTATGTTACTTTAGATTGATAATATCATTAGACAACAAAAATTGGTATGTACATTAACATCTGTCTATGCGTTAACAAGTCGATCATGGTTACCATTCAAAATGATCAAACAAAAACAGATTGTTCAGAAGAACATGCACAATAATATATTTTACACAGTGCATCAAGACCTATCTAGCAAATCACATCGTCATCCGTATGTTTTTCTTTTGCTCGTCCCGAATCTTCGTGACGTGTTATAAACAGAAAATAATATCCAAAATGTTATCATAAAAATAAAGAAGGTAAAATCAGTAACGACGAGAGTACGTGATTTATTTCCACCATCAGGTCGAAACGCGTATTTTCGGTTTTGGTTCATCGAGAGACACTGCGCTTTCGAAAACTGGGAGGAAATAAGCGACACCAGACATGATCATGATTTCACAGCCTGTAAACCTCGGACTTGTGGTCCGTCGACTATATGTATGATCGATTCTTATCAATAAAACGAAAGCTATAAAACACTCAGATGGGAGAATTTGAAAAATTCAAACGTGATCAGAAGTTGAAGCAGAAAGAGGTAGGGCAGAGGATGACAGAAGAGAAAGAGAGTGAAGAATTTGACAAAAGTAACACTCGATCGTCGTAGTATTGTTTTTTTTGTTTTATTGTTCCAACGAGATTTGTTTTGTTGCTTTTTTTTTGTTGCATGTCGGTAAAACATGTTGTTCATCAGGACGACAAAATACGTAAGTCGAGAAAACTATTGGTTTTTGTTATTAAAACGATGACGTTTGCTTTGAAACAGGTGTTTCGACTATTATAACGAGAAATACGACGCGGAAAAAGACGCCTGTGAGGATCAGCCGTTTCATAGACTTCCATACATAAAATCGCAGTAACGAGTCTTAAACTTTTATTAATATTTTATAATACTCTAATGTTTACAATTAGATTGATAGTGTTTCACCGTTATACTTTTGTTCGCTAATTCAGTAACAAGCTAACAACTTCTTGATATTAAAACTAGACGATTTTTGTCTCGCTCTTTCATACATATTATTAAATAATATTAATATCTTTCCATTAATCATAGAAGATATGTCACAGAGCGCATCGTTACTTCAAATAATAATAAGATTTTTCAAACATTTTTTTTTTTTTTTTGCTTTTTCTTTTTTAGTTCTTATCATAGTTTTCTTTTGCCTGTGTATTATAATAATTTGTTTTTATTGAATTAGTTAGGTTTCGAACTGTACAGTGCAGTAACATCGTTAGTCGTTAATCACGATCGTCATTTGCTTCTCTCATTTTTATTTGTTTTGTTCATCGTTATTTTGCAAAAATTATTTACACTGTTTTGAATCAAGAGAATGAATGAACTATTCCGACGATTAATCTACAGTTCATCGATTGCCATTCCAACAAATAAATACACATTAAGCATCAACAATTTTGACAATAGCTAGATTTACATTTAAAATTTTGAGTAGCCATTGTTCCGTCTCTTGTGACCATCGACGATCACAAAAGTGTTTCGGAATCGTGACACCAAGTCACTTTCCATGGACGAGAACACTCGACTTGAACAAGCACGACGACATACCTTTTATCATCGAATCTAGCACTCAAATATTGTTCTCTTATTGCGAATTAACATGGCAGTAACGGATACTTAGTTTATTAGTTCGCGCGAACGCTTTACGTTTAAACGCTTGTCCGTGACAAACGTGCTTCTTTTTAAATACAAAAAATTATAATCGTTCTGGCTACCGACGATCAACCGGGCTCCGTAACATCAATTATAATTAACGTCTGTACGCGCGTCTGGTGTACATGTTTCCGTTCACAGTCGTATTGTGTACAAAATTTCGTACACAGCCAAGTGCCTGTCTTTTCAAGGGGGATTAGAGAGGGAGAAGCTGGGGGGGGGGGCATCATGAAGAGAATCAGGACTCGACGACATTTCAACGAATAAGTACAGTGCTTGAGTATACGTGTATATATATAAATACCGGTGTAATGTGTTGCAAAAACAATTAACGTTGTCGCCTTGACGGAAGGCATAACGTGATAACGAGTACAGATTGCCTATACGTTGTTAATCGCAGACGGTTGGTGCGGCAGGATCATCGCCGGGCTCTAACTTACGAAATAACAATTAACTATGTTCAAAATGGTTTGTATCCCCTTAAGCTACGTTAGAATCCGAAATGGCCCAATAACTTACAAGGAAACGGAGCACCGATGTGCCCTTTCTGCACGAAGCGATCGGGACACTTCCAACCGATTGCTAAACAATGTCCAGACAAAAATCATTCTTTTATAGAGTAGATGCTCTGAAATTGTTGACAAATGTCCATGCATCCACCATGATCTGAATCATTTTGTTTCCAGGACACTGGTTAGTAATGCTCAAACACTGGTCAGACGTTTCCCTTCGTGTGGATAATTTTTTCACCGGTTGGATAAACTTCAATGTCCGACATAATTGGCACATACAGACAGATACACTCACCCACTGAAACATTCAGATAGGAACATCTCGCTTGCTACTGTTCTACGTCTCAAGTTGTTAAGTAGAAGTCGTAATTGCGAATGACCGTGCAACGCAAGCCGTCATGCGACCGGGGTCTCTTAATCGATGTAACACGTGGTGGGAACAGAAGACAATAAATACAAGAGCTTAGGTCTCCGTACCGTGCGATTGTTTTCGATATTGCTAAGAGGGATGAATTCGTATAATGTAGCGTGTAGAAATGCATATCTAAACACGTACAAACGATGAAGCGAAACGCGACAAGAACAATTCATCCTTTAAATACATCATTAGTGATACAATGATCGTGATCAATCGCAATTCTTTTTTTTTTTTTGTTCCTTTTTTGCTTTTTTTTCGTAATATAATGAATCGATAAATAATAATTAATTAAAAAAGGACAACATAATAATATATATATATATATTAATACAAATAACATGGTTGTTTTTTTTTTGTTACTTTGTTCAAGTTATGCTAGGTCGCCCGAGTAAAGCATCTACAAATAAGATTATCAATTGGTCAGTTGTATATGTGATATATACATTCAGATGGACGATGGATGGGAGAGAAGGAATGGAGCACAGGAAGACTGTTGAGCATCGTGTGAGACGTGTTATCGATTTCCCTGCATTCGTGAACTGGTTGCAATAAGTACATGGACACAAAAAATGGAGGGAGGGGGGATAAAAATCGTTCTCCCGAAGACAGAACTTGTTTTTTTTTTTTTTCTAAAGCAGGGCCGGCCAGAAGGAAAGATGGTTCTCGAATTGATCTAGTTTAAAAGAATCAGTGTTTACGAGAGACTGACACCGATGGGCGCGAACAAACGAAATCTCGTAAATGCACATTCACAGCTAGTCCCAGGTAAAAGCAGGCCCAAGCTAGGCAAGCAAACTGGTTGATGTTGGTTGTCGTCAATGTTCGAGCGTGGTCTTTTCTCAAATGTCAATTGTGAATCCTTGGCCTTTGATAATAAGAACGGCGTTAAAAATCGAATCATCTGTCTGTAGCAGTCAGGCGTAAGAGAGAAAGGCGCATACGTAGAAAAACGATGCAAGGATGCAGACAACCACAAGCCATTCGCAAAACTGAACAGAGACGTGTGTCGATTGCTTTTAATCAGTCGTAAGGAGTGCCTGCAGGCTGGTCCCACAAAATAGTTTAGTCAACGATTCTCAATTTAGGCACAAACGTGGCTCTCAAACGTTAGGAATTATGTTTTGCTTTTGCTTTTTCGTTTATTTATTTATTTTTTTTTTCTTTAACAGAGAGTGCGTGATAATGCACAGTTGCGAATGGCTTCAGTGAAAAATTTTTGTTACCCGTAATAGACAATTGTCAGAGACAATAGATATGTTTTGCGACTTAAAAAGGCAGTAAAAAGGTTGAAAACATAGCGAAAGTACGATTATTGTTCGGATGATTATAAACTTCGGTGTTACTTTAGAGGGAAAGAAACGTTAGAAGAGCAGGGGGCTTAATGTATTGCGCCTTAACCAGCGGCAGATCAGAGAAGGGGGGCGGGGGAACAAAGTATGACCACCTAGATGCAGGTTTCGTGCACAAATTTTGGTAACTCCGGCAGGACGAGATTGTTGGAGCTGGATCTGAGGGTGTTCGCGTCGTCGTTATTGTTCAACTGAATGACAGTGTGACTGTTCGGACTCGACGGTTGGGTCGGGATGGTATTATTAGCTGAGGTACGATTGTTCGTATGATGATTGTACGTGGGGCCTGTTCCAGGCACGTGCAGAAACAGTGGCGAGGCTGGACTGTTGAGGGACGGTATCCTCGTTCCTCTGGCGTTGTTCATCTCGCAATCCTGATCGGCAATCGCGTTGTTTGCGCTCTTGCTTGCGAGCTTGGAAACGGAATTAGTCGGGTCATCGTCAATGTACGTGATGTCAGATAGTGGTCGGGGCCCGGTGTGGCTGCGTGAGCTGCGCATACTGTGTAAGCTGTGTAAACTATGGACAGAACGACGCTCCTCCAGATCTTCTAGAGTCGACTTGAACGCTCTGATTACTCGAAGCTGCAAAAACAGGGAAGGGCGTTCTATCAGGAGGCAAGAAGGAGTACCAGCACGACACACAAGCACGCCATCTTAATTAACTCTTCAGTTATCAAATCTCATCCACCTTTTTTTTTTCTTCTTCATCCATACTCTTTTCATTTGTTGTACTTTTTTTTTTATTTGAATCACCAAGAATGAACTTTCTTATTTATTTTTTTTTTTTTTTTAATTTTATTAGTACTTTTGGATTAACAACATTGCGTCTTGAGAACTACGGCTCAGCTTGTGTAGATAAGTGATTGTGCAAATAAAAAACAGATAACTTATTACACAAGACGAAATGTTGCTGCAAAGTATAAACTGTTGGCGAACCACTTGTAAGCTTTTTTTTAGTATTGTCAGCGACTTTCATACGTACCTATTGGCTATTCACGTTTTCTTTTTCTTTCTTTCTTTACGACATTTTACCGTTTTGTTTCTGACAGTTTCGCGGGCTTGCGCAGTCAACGCGGACCCGTGTTATCGTTTTGCATAAACGACTTGTTAACGAGCAACCATGGTGCACCTTAACCGAAATTTAACCGCGCACATTTTACCGTCACAGTTCAACACGTTACGCGTCTTCTACTCGTTCTATTCCGGGGTACAAGGATATAAAAAATATTCTTGATTGTATTTAATAATCAAAATCACATATAATAAAAAGATTAACGATCAAAATATGTATGGCATGCATCAGTCCTGACTTCCTTTGATCTCTTGTACAGTCGATCAATTTTTCCATGTTACATTTGAATTCACACCTGACTACATTTCTAGTAGAAATGGTCCTTACAGCCCTAACTTTATGGTGCCTAAGAGAGCACGTTTACTTTCTTTATTTTTTTTTTTTTTTTGATCTTTGTTTTCCATTTTGTACATAATTTTAATAAACTTGTACTCTTTTTCGTAGTGCTCTAAAATGAACACAAACTTATTACTCAACTGAACCAGCAAAGTGGTAAAGAGTGAAAAGAGAATAATAGAAAAATTGAAAAGAGAAGAAAAGTGAAAACGACTGATAGTGCAAATGCAAGAAAAAAAAACTGTCCTGGTGACTATATAGGCAGCACTTTGGTCAAGTGTGCATTCAAAGTCGCAGATCGTTATCGTGCGATCAATCTCGTTTGCACGTTGTGTGCATCCATAAGCTGCCTTATGATGAGAGAAAAAAAAAAGGAAAAACAAAAGATTACAAAATCAGTTTTGGAGTTAAATCATAGCTCGTCAGCTTTTTGTTGTTTCACATGCGCCTATAAGTGTGGTCGAGCTTTTGGAACGGCGATTATAAAATTTCTGTTAATCCTCGGAACGTGCCAAACAATCAGGACAATGATTTTGAATATAACTTGTCAACTACAAAGCCTGAATATTCCAGGAGGGACATAGTTTGTAGGTGGTGCTGTTGGAGAACTGGGAGCAGCGCATTGTGTCACGCACTAAAATTTATTTGTTATCGTAACTCGTGATTCTAGGCATAAACAGACAACAAGAGATTGAACAAAAAGACACGTTGGCGTGCGCAGTCCACTTAAGTCATAACATGGCAGGGTCACATAGAAGCCTGGTTACATTCATAGGTCTGTGTTAATTATATTATTATAAACTTATGGAACCCCCTCCCAAAACAAGTGTTATATCATGATTCTGTATCTGAGTGTGGGCGATGATTTGCAGATGACCTACTGGGTTAGCAGTCCTAGAAGAGAACAGGTTCTTAGTCACTTGGTGCGAATGACAAGCGAGACCAGCTGTCTCCCTTGACGTTCTCACCAGATCTCTCGGAGAAAATGACTCAAGATGGAAAAACCAGAGATAAGAAAAAGTTAGAGGAATATAAAGATGGGAGTAACCAGGGGTGGTCGGGGAGGGTTAGATGCGACTGATCCAGTGTGTACTGGCAATGAAAACAATCGTCACGCGTCAAAAACATTGAGAGAGAGAGAGAGAGAGAGAGAGAGTAAGAGAGAACAAAAAGTTAAAAAAATGAGCCAATCAGCGAAACTGTTAATACACGCAAAGGTCAAGCAGCAGCGACGCAAACGTTTGATCCCGTCTGGCAGCTTTTGCACTCGTAACACGAACGAGGTTTCAGGAGTTTATCGTTCAAAAGACAAAATACACGGAGAGACAGTGAAAGCAGTCGCTCTGCAACACAGACAAGGAACCAAACAAAAATCAACACAACATCAAATGCAACAACAGCCGCTCAGAGAACGACGATCCTTTTTTTTTTTCTTTTGTTTCAATCGTCGTTGTCCAACGGCTCAGCATCACAAGTTAGCGGAATAACCGACAGTCGTAAAAAATTAATCTGTTCGTAATACAAAACAAGAAGTTGCTCTAAGATGTACGAAGGGTGTCTTGTTTTTGATATTTTTTGAACGATGACAGCCGATGCGAAGCCCCGTTGTCTCCGATGGTCTGGGGGATGGGGCAGCCGAAACAAATGCGGGTGTGTCTACGATGCTGGTGAACACAATGTTAATTCGCAACGCTGTTTTGATGGCACAATCGCAGCATGAAACAGGTTGGGCACGGAACACGCAGCACACTCAGACAGCTAGACTACTGAAGCGCGGGCGGACGGTGGCGCATTGTATCATCTTTTAGCTATTGGCTCAACACCCCAGGCTGAATCGGTCGAGTTGACACTTCCACCGACCATCCGACCCTCGCCACACGGTTAAACACGGTGCAATCAAAACCATCTCATTTTTGAATTTAAACCATCGTCTTGGCTGATCTCATCATGTGTCGCCATGAGCGTCATATAATACCTCCAAATTTCCAACTCGATCGAGTCGTCTGATGTACACACTCAAGTGCATTAATTTTCTCGTTCAATGATTATAATCAGGGGGTTTTACTTGTTTCACACAAAGATATTAAGAGCACATCCACGACAAGTAACTCGGGTTAATTGTTTTCTTTTTTTTTTTTTTTAATAGAATGCAGTTAGTTGGTACATCAGATGCGTGAGTAATGTTGAGAATACAATGTATCATACGACAGGCGATCTACGTGAGTTACGTACTTGTTTGTACTCCGGCAGGAAAAGAGTGGCGGCGGCCAAGACTGCCGCTCTGTTATACCTCAGTCTCTCGAATAGGTTCCGCTGGCTAACAAATCATAAATCATACTATCAGTCGTCTTTGTCTTTTTGCAGGGGGTTTTCTTTGTGTTATGTTATTTAATTTCTTTTTCTCATTTGGCCTTTACTTTTGATATCTTTTATTTTGAATACTTAGTTTCTTTTTTTTTTTTTTTTTTTTTTTTTTTTTTTTTTTTTTTTTTTTTTTTTTTTTTTTTTTTTTTTTTTTTTTTTTTTCTTTTTTTTTTTTTTTTCGAATAAGATCTCGAAAATGACGAATTTAGAGGTTGCAAAAATTCGACGTCAAAAAAAGATCAGAGTCTGATTGCGACAGAAAAATAACGAAATAAAGAGACCTGTGGGCTTTTTTTCTTTTTAGATTTGGACTCGATTAACACGTTGAATGCGAATCGTCTTGAACAAATTTTAGTCAGACCGGCTTAAAGTCTTAGAAGTTAATATAATAATTTACAAGACATTAACACATACCGATAAAACCACAAAACTTGTACAGCATAAGTGAGTATTAATAGCAACACCACACCGCTTTTACAGTAACTCGTTAATCAAACAATATTCTAAATGAATTGAGACAAACAAAAAATAGGGAAAACGAAAATGTTTGAGGCGAACAAAACGGTTCGTTACGAACACAAACTAAATCCATAAGCACACTGAACGCTATAACGAATAATGTGTTGTGCGACGAACATCGAGTGGCTCTCACTAAGTTTTCTGCTTCGTTGGTGTCCAATTTGGAAAATCACAGCACAAATTGTTCTACCAAGGAAGCCAACTTGTTCGATCATTGTTTTCAAAATGAACAAAAGTGCATGCTCCAAAAATGATTTAAATTCCGTCATCTTCGCACGTGAGACGGCATAAATCAACAAATTAAACATGATTGCTTGTCATTGTTTTTTATTTAAGAAGCGCATGTGTTTTGCGCAACAGCCATGGCATGTTGATACTAAAAGTTGTTTCTGGCTCTGTATATGTGTGTTCTGCAAACATTTCATCTGCAAACAAGTGTCGGACTTGGGTGTCCAAGACTCATTGCAGCATCGTTACAGACTTATCGGATGTAATCAATAACGATCGCTGGATCGTGTCCGCTACAAAAAGCGATTCGATCTGAATGTTGGTAAGTGCTCCATCAATTTCTGAGTACAGCGCAAAAACAATTTGGCGGCAAGTTTGGTGAACGATTAAATCAATTACCTGTTGGTCGTTAAATTTGGAGCTGAATAACAAAAAAAAAAAAAAAAAAAAAAAAAAAAAAAAAAAAAAAAAAAAAAAAAAAAAAAAAAAAAAAAAAAAAAAAAAAAAAAAAAAAAGAATGAACGTACCAGTTGAGATTCGGTACTAGTGAATGACTATCGATGTGAGATACATGGTCAACTCCAATGCAATAATCATTCACTTTTACCCGGTCAAAAAACTGGTACAGCCATTCTAACAGAAAAAAAAGAATCAAAATTGAAATAAATGGAGAACAAAAAAGTGAAAAATAAAGTTAAAAAGTACATCAAAATTGTAGGTACAGATGAGTTTTCAAGCAGCTTGTGTTAAGCAAATAATTTCATTGAACAAATTTGAAAAAGAAAGTGAAAAAAAAAAAAAACAACGAAAGTGTGGTGATGGGTGAATTAAATTAAAAAAAAAATTGATAAAGGCGGGATTAGTAAAAGGTATACAGAGAAAAAACAATAAACCAGATTAATATAACATATGTAAGACGGTCAAACAATGCGGACAGTGGACTTGCGGACTAACCATATTATAGTAATCCTGTGAGGGGGATCTGCCTGTCACAGATACATTCTGCACCAGAGTTCTATTGCTCGTCTGAAAGTAGTTGATAGATTCAGTTTATCGTCAACATTAACGCTTAATCCATATTTTTTTTTTTTTTTTCATTATTTTTTCATTATACATATACTTTTTTTTCCCCTATCCTTTAAACCAATGAAGACATAATTTGCCTCTTGGTTTCGTTGCGTGTGATAAAAAAAAGTGATAATAATAACAGAGGTAATTATGAAGTTCCCAGTGGATGACCCCTTTTTCGCATGCAGACAATGGTCATAACAGTGACGCATGAACGAAGCGCGTTCGAATAACATATTCGAGAACTTGGTTCAGTAACAACTCGTCGCAGCGCACTCACACATCGGTTTGGCTTACCATCAAAAAACAGAAACAAAAAAAGAAACAAAAAGACTTCATTCACCTGAGTCGTTCCCAAACTCAAAATTATAATTAATGATTCTCGTGGATGTTGCTGTAAGAAGATAAGTAGTTGGTTGTAGAGAAGGAAAGGTGGGTTGGAAAGGTATGCAGAGAGATAGAGAGAGAGATAGAGACTAGAATATAGATAGATGTAAGAGAGTAGACAGGTGTAAGATAGAGATAGTTAGAGAGAGATCGAGGACTGTCTGGACCATTTCTAAGGCTAGCGAGTCTGTAAGAGCGTGTACCACTTGAGACGCTGAACTGCCTAAGGTGCGCGTGGAGGGTAGAATCGATTGGACGCCTCGGACGACATCGGCAGGCTGCGGTGCGCTCTAGCTGCGGCTCGGATGGCGAACCTGCGAGCTCCGCCAACTCAGAGGGAGGGGTTAGCAACCCCCTCGGAGTGAGTTGATGGAACCCACTACTGCGCGCCCACTACGGGTCTCAAGCTTGCACTAATTTGTTCCTATCGTTTTAACTATACCTGAGCTTTGCGCCGAGCAAAGGTCGTTTTTGCACTGGGGGAGACAGTGTCAATGGCCGCGCTTCTGCTTGGATGTGTGGACCGTGTTGAACTTTTTTCTTTTTTTTTTTTTTTTTTTTCAAATGGTACGTAAACTCTCGTCGTTAGTTAAACCTCTAACTAGAGAAAACAATCCGCGCCTCGTTTTGAAATCGTCGATGGCACTCAGCCACTTGATTCTGACTTTTGACCGAGCGCCATCTGGCGGATACAAAATATAGAACGCGATAACCCCGGCCAAAACGTGTGTCGGGGGGTTAAACAAAAAAAAAAAGAAAAGAAACAAAAATGAAACAAAGTGCAGACTTAGCCACTTGAGACGGAAAAACGCGGAAGGACAAAAGGTCCTTGAATCAAAAGGTTGCATCTACAAAAACGGTAATTTGTAAAATCATGACAACCGTTTTGAGCTTGACGGTTCAGCATGGACTAAACGAACAAAAAACAATTGGTACGATTAAATTGGTTGCTAAAAGTCTGCGGGTTAAACAAAACAACGATTGAAAGAAATCATAAGAAACAAATCAGTGAATGAGAGGTTGCATTCTGAGTGGAAGCGAGCTCGGGCCCTTCGTTGAAAGAGCTCGAACCCGTGCTCTTCCTTGTTAATCTTCTCTAGTTATGTTGTTTCTTATTGCGAGTCAAGTATTGGTTCTTTATAACGCTGATAAAGAAACATCTGGTGAAAATAACGGATAAAATGTATGATATTGAGAGCAATGATTATGAGAATGAGAATGGGAATAGTTACCTGAGTCTGTAGCCGTGTGAGACCACGGATCCAGAGAATTTGTCCAGCGCGTGGCTTTTTATCCGAGTCGGGGTCGAATTTCTCGTCTCCTAGATTGATAGCGCCAATATCATCAGGCTGGCCACGGCCCCATCTGTTGTTAAAAAACATGAAACCAATTCTTCATCACTCGGGTTTGACTAAACAGCTTTTTTCATTATTTTTGGTCTGGTTGGCTCCTCCAATCGACTGCACACCAACCGCTTGTCTCACTCCTTACAGTGGATTCACGCGTCACTGTTTTAATTTGCAATTTCTTTTTTTCTTTTTTTTTTCTTTTCGTCTTTCGTTTTTTTTTTTACAACAAATTCAGTGTAAAAAATCGAATACTGTTTTCTTGATTTCAGCCTAGGCTACTCGATTAAAATTATTCAAATACAACTGAGGTGGCAATACATGATGAATAATGCCAGAATGGGATTCTTTACTAATCAGCAGCTGGTGTAATTTTCAAACTTTTCTTTATAATGATTTCGTTGTCATTAATTTTAATATTTTTGTTTCGTTATTTTTAATTAATTAAAGATAAGCTACACAGATATAACATTTGTCAGGGGAATTAGACAATTCAATTAAGGTACCGTATTTACAATAATGAAAGAAAATTATTCAGATGGAAAAAATATAGAATAACAATGATAATAATTGTAACGATGAAAAAAAAAAAATGGAAACATTGTTTTATAATTAAAATTGTTTTTGCACGGACGGTTGAAAATTACACTCAACTGAACTAAATTATAATGGACGTGAGCGTGAGTCAACAAATAAGGAGAATGACTGAGAAACAAGAAATACTATGGTGCGTCTGTAATATTCTTTCGCCATAATAATTTGGTCCTTTATTAAGGACTCGTTGAAACTTTGCATTTTTCTTGTATCGAAGAACATTACGCACACACCAACCCCTTCAATCATCTTTCTTATTGCCTTAAAACTTGAAACCATAGTTTTTCAAACTTTATCGTCATTTTCTTCCTGCAAAGCTACAACTTTTTTTTTTTTTTTTTTTTTTTTTTTTACAATGCAAAAAATATGTTGTACACGGTGCTTGAAGGGGTTGAACTAAAATTAAAACTAAAACAAAATTCTTAAAATTATGATTGTCTAATAGATAAATTATTATGTTTCCTGCTACGATACCACGAAAGTGCCTCTTTTAGTGACATCGAATTTTGTAATGGCATAAAGTGTTCAAATATACATCACTGAAAGAGGCATCAACCGAAGCACCAAGCAGGAAATAAAAATCTTGTGTGATGTTTCACAAGAACGAATTTTCAATTGCAAGTGGACGTTGTTTTTTCCACCTGCAATGAAAAGACTGTCATTTCATTACTAACATAACGTATAAACTATTTGATGAATCTGCATACACTAACTACATCATGATCGCAATAACTTCGAGGTAGTTTACTTGTGGGGATCCATGTATTGTTTGTACCAGCAATAATGCAAGGAGATAAGCAATATTCACGGTACATTACAATGAGAGGGTGCATCTGGTAAGAGGAGAGTGCGAGACAGTAAGAACAGAATCAAGCTCTTGTTGGAGCCGTGGTCTCGGATAAGATTCTAAATAATGAGTGCATAACAAAATCGAGATATAAAAGTATATGTTGAAAGTATGAGAGAGCAAAAATTGAGTCGAAAACACCAGTTCTTCATTTTGTTTCTGAAACTGGGAAAAAAAACAAAAAAAAGTTGAGATTCGGTCGTTGAGTTTGTATCGAGTTCGTTTTCGATTTGCGTTGTATTTCGCAGGGGCGCATAAACTTGTGTGTCCATAAGTCAGGACATTGAGCCCGGTGGCGTGTGTCGCGCAATAAATCAAAACAGATGCGACGGGTAAAAGGCAAAAAATTGTGATTGTAACTTCTTGAAAGAGGTGAGCATAGAGAGCTAAAAGCTCGAAAAAAAGGGGTGCAGGTAGAGGGTCCGGCTGTTTTTGCCAGGAATTGTCGAAAAACATTACAAAGAAAAAAGAGAGCGAGAGGGGTAGGTGGTGTAAAGACCATGGTGAAGCTATAGTTGTTTTTTTGTTTTTTTTTTTTTTTTTCACGAGGACTCAACAAATGGCCACAGTTTCTGTCCAACTTTTTCGTAATGATGACAATGAATCTGGAAAGTTCTAAAATCTTTGTTCTTTTTTTTTTAAACTAAAAACTCCAAGATAAGTGCTGTGCTGAAACCATCGTTTTGATTGATAAAATGAGAATAATAAACTATGTAAAAACTATGCCTAGAGGTGAGAGATTAAACAAGCAAATCATCTACGCTAATTAGTTGAACCGTCTTTGGATACTTACGAACTTTAGACAATACAACATTATGTTTAATCGTACGTGCTGTGTAAAAAAGGTAATCAAACAATAAAAAGTTGGAATAGAGAGAGAGAGAGAGAGAGAGAGAGAGAGAGAGAGAGAGGGACAGTTGCATCGGTTGACTGAAATTTTATTAATAGCAAAAGAGTGAGCTGCGCATAATCATGCACCATCCATGACTCTCAGGAGACTGAGTCGAGCTGCGACTCCAAAACGCATTTACCAACTTATCAAAGCCTTTTGAGCGCCGGATGAATAGATAAGATATGAGATAATTGTTGAAATTGTTTGCATTCGTGACATTTTTCGAATAGTTTCGGAGCGATATCGTTAATGTCGAATATTCAATTATTTATCAGAAACCATAATCTACGTCAGATAAAAACGATCCGAGGGAGAGATACATAAGGGAATAGACACGTTTCAGTTTTATTCCACTTTGATTATTAAATAATCACTCTCTCTTCTGGATATTTTTCATCGTTTCGAGAGGTTTGGACTAAATAAAAATAAATCGGGTGTATATTTACAAAAAGAGTATATATTTTTAACGTTTGTACAAATAAATATTCGACATTAAGCTTTTGGTTTTACAATCGATTTTATCGGCACGTCGAAACTTACTTTTCCCAACGTACTACAAATACAAACAGCAAGCGCAAACGAAAATAAATAAAGTTGTTATGTGGGTACAAACAAGTTAACAACGAAACAAGATTGGAATTAAATAAAACGAATAAATCGAACCAAGTCGAGGGTAGGATCCAAGGTGGAAAAAAGCCATTTTCACGTGCCATTTTGTCGCGTCGGAAAAGGTATAGGCTAGTGATTGCTCGCGCTCGGACGGAACGTCCGAGGTATTGAAGTAAAAGTTTCGCTGCATTGATGAATGATTGTCTAACGTGCAAACTAAATATGATGAGGGCTTTTTTGTTTCACAAAGATGAATACTTTTATTGTTTGCGTATAAAAACGTATATGTCACGTTAAAACACCTACTAACAAATTCTTTCTTACTGGCCACTAGGGTTGAATATTGTAATATAAAGTTTGAATTCGAAAAAAAATAAAAGGGGAAAAATAGGTCATTGTGAAATAAAGAAATTTTCAGAGGGTTGAAGGTACATGGGATTAATCCATGCTGTCATAGGGAGATCAATATATACATACATGGATTTATAGGTGTATATATAAGTTTATTGTGGGACAGGTTCAGGCAAACCAACGTGCACGAACGCTGACTCGCCCGAAGCCATTCAATTGCAATGGCCAAAGTACAGGGTATGCAAAGCTCGGCATAGATAACGCTCTGTTTTCATGGAGTACACAATGTGTCCGTTTCAGGGAGACAAAAGAGGTAAGGTCTTTACAGAGGATACATGGTCAACGAGATAATTGCGACTCAAATGATCTACGCACATTGTCCCTCTTCTTTGGCAATACATTTCAACATATTTTTAGATCATCGCCTGGAAATCAACGACCCAACGAACTGATTTTAACCGAGTGTTGGAATTAGAAAAAAAAATCAAACAAACAAATAATAAGTCGAAGAGCTGACCATCAGACTGTCACTGTCACGTCTGGTCTGTATCGACACACTTGTTCTGTCCCTTGTGAAAATCACGACTTTTTATGCACACAACTAATACACCTCTCGTGTGTTCTGCTTTAGTCCAATAAATAATTTTCAATCGACGCCATCGATACCAATTGGATATCGAGCGCCTAGCTAAACAGAAACGAACACCTCGAACGCAAGACGTCGATAGTTAATGCAGTTCCGCAAATCAATTCTCTGCCGTAATATGAGATAAATATTGATGATGTTCACTTACGAAAGAATCTTGGGGATCTTGCGCGTGGGAATCGTTGTTACTACTTGGCCCCATATCAACGTACCAATCCCGAAGAAGAGACACCACATCCACTGATCTAGTGATAAAGCTCTTGTGCTAAACGCCATCTTACCATACTGTATAATGAACACCTGAAAACATAATAACCGGTTTTAATTGTTTGTTTTCAATATAATCTTTCATAGCAAATCATTTACTACCATTTATAAACTACCAAAAACAAAGAATGACAATTTGTAAGGATAAATAAAATTACTGTTTAACATTTAATTATATAATTAACAATCAACAGTAATTTGAATTGAATACAAATAAATTGACGTACGAAAGAGATCTATTCTATGAGTTATACTAAATGATTATAGATTATAACAGATGAAACTTTTAACTTTGGTTTTCATATTTATTAGAATTATCCTGTTGTTGTTCTTACTTGTGACAAACAAGTGCCAATCCAAATACTGTAGAAGATGGGGTTGGTGAATATTCCCTGGAAGACATTTCGCTGACCATGAATCTTTCTCGCGTTAAATTCGTTGAACAGAGTCATCATGACAAAGGTGTTGAAGATGACGGTGAAGTGTTGTGTGGGTCCGCCACCTGCTTGCGCTACCCCTCGTCCTGTTTCGATGTCAAGCATCTTGTCGCCTATAGATTAAACGAAGTTTAGCGTTTAAAACTGAGAATACATTGGAATTAAAGACTCAAACAATTAGACAACTGAGGGAAATTTATTTTGAATGAATGTGTGAAGCTTATTTCTTAACTTGGTACATTCTACCAATTCACGTTTTTATTGTATAGATAAAATTAATAATAAAATAAACAAAAAAGTTTACAATTGAGAATAAATAACAAAAACTTGAAAGGTGAATAATGCAAAGCAAAATTTAAGATGACGTAAAGTTCGCGAGTGCTACTTTCTTTTGTACCCTTAATAAAGTCAATAATCAATAAGAGTTTATAAATTAGAAGAAAAACAGTAGGTACACACTTACTTCTAGTATATAATTTGTAAAAATATATGTAGAATAAATAGAAGTGAGACATCAATAGAGCTCGAGTTTGAAAGAACAGTGTTGCATCATTATTCAAATAACAGTTCTTGAGAACAAAAAGTTCAGAGTTGAATGAGTTTGATTTTAATCGATTGAATATTTAGCTTTCTTGTGGTCCTTGATATCGGTTCAAATGCAGTGCGTCCCGAATTCTATATCTCAATTCCGTTACCAAAATCAATTATTTTCCTTTAATATATTTGTCGCTAATTGCAAAGAGTAATAATCAATACAAAAAAAATAAATGTATTCTTTTTAAAAATGAAATTGTGAAAATGAGTTTTAGACTGAAATGTTGAAATTGCATCTTGATGAAAGTGACTTTCGTTATGTGTCAGAAAGTTAACATCAAGTACGAAGTCTTACCAAGAAAGAGGAGCATAAAAATAACGGTCAACTGATAAACGGCTTGACCGAGGATGTTCTTCATCATCGTCCTAGAGATGAGTGGTTTGGTACGGCCGTAGGGCTTTCGTAGGAGCAAGTCGGGTGTGGGAAATTCAGTCGCGAGGGCAAGCGACGCCAGCGTGTCCATGATGAGGTTGACCCAGAGCATCTGCACGGCCTTCAGCGGCGAGTCTTGGACAGCGCAGGCGCCGATGAACGCGACGATGACTGCCACGACGTTGACCGTGAGCTGGAACTGCAAGAACTTGGCGATGCTGTCGTAAACGTTGCGGCCCCACATGACCGCTTTGACGATGGACGAGAAGTTGTCGTCCGTGAGGATGATGTCGGAGGCCTCTTTGGCTACGTCGGTTCCGGCAATGCCCATCGCGAAGCCGACGTCAGCCTTTTTGAGTGCGGGCCCGTCGTTGGTGCCGTCGCCTGTTACCGCGACGACTTCGCGGCTGACGGACGATTTGCTGTCAATGATGCCCTTGACCAGGGTGTACTTGTCCGTGGGCGATGAGCGCGCGAGCACTCGCAGTTTCGGCCAGACCTTGTCCAGCAGGTGCTGCTGCACCTCGCCGTGCTGATCTCGAATCCGCCTGTTAAATTCCTTGCCTTCAAGTATCAGGAAGTCCTCGTTCGGCTTAAAGATGCCGCACTTGAGCGCAATCGAGCGCGCGGTATTTACATTGTCGCCCGTGACCATTCGCACGGTGATCCCCGCCTTTTGACATTTGCGGATCGCGTCTGGCACCTCGGGACGCACCGGGTCCTCGATGCCCACGATTCCCAAGCATGTCAAGTTGTTAACAATATTCTCCTCGTCCTCCCAGTTCGGCTCGTTCTCAATGTGCACCTGATTGATCTCGGCTTTGCCGGGCACGAAGTCGCGGTAGGCGATCGATATTGTTCGCAACCCGTCACACGCCATTGGCTCTATCACATTCTTCACCAGACGGTCTTGCATCTCTCGCGTGAACTTCTCCAGATGACCATCGCGACCATAAATAAAGGCACATCTGAAAACACAACTCTGTCAGTTCCCAAGCTCAAACAGCAATTTCAATTGTATTTTTTATCGTCTTTTCAATCTTGTCTTGAATTATTCTATGAACACTGTGTTCTTTCACAGACCAGTAATGTTGACTGGACAATTTTAAAAACAGCGTGAGTGCATTCTTCTAAAACAAAATCTGTACATTCAATTAAACAAATGGATAACAAAAATAATTCACTTTCTTGAAAAGCTCGGCATTAATTTAAATCGAAAATAATACACGGAATTTCTCTTGTGTTTAGCAATGAGACTGTTCAAACAGCGACAGTAAGAATAGTCAAGGATTCTATTCTTGATCGCAATACACAGCTTCACGTGAATTGTCCCAGATTAGCCGAGAATTTTCACAGTAACGCGTTATGCACGAGCAAGCAAACATAAAGGTCCTTTTCCGTGTTATCGGAAAATCAATAATTCTCCTGTTTTTAATCGACCGTTTTCTGTAGCTGTGTGTCTACAAGGAAAAAATGGTTCTTTTCAAATTAAATTGTTACTGAATTTAATTTTTAAATTTGTACGACGCCTGAATCAATACCGATAAATTATGTGCTTCTGAATCATAAATAGGATTTCATTATCCTAACACTTTCCTCGAATATTAATCGCTGACAAGACGCATAAATAATTAATGGTGCAATTACAAGTAAAGTCCATTGTTCGTTACAAAATTACAGGTAATTATGTTTGCACTTGATTGTTTATACAAAAAATTTAAAAAAGATCTCTCGCATGTATTATTTTATTGATCAATTCAATTATTCCTGAACATTGGTAAGAAAATGCATACTTCTTCATGATGATTTCGGAAGCGCCCTTGGTGAAGAGCCTGTAGCCACCTCCCGGTCTTGGAATAACAGTAGACATGCTCTTCCTAACGCTGTTAAATGTGTACACTCGCGTAAACGTTTCCTCGGGGATATCGTCTCGTATCGTTTGATAATTTTTCCCCAGGGCCACTACAAATCCAAGTAAGGCACATTCGGTTTTGTTGCCGACCTGCATTGGCAGCTCGGTAGGGTCCTGCGAGGGCATTATTCTGGACGTGTACGCCGAATTGATCGAAATCGCGTGTATCAACAGGTTGCCAACGTTTGACGGTATGTCCGAAAAAGTGATCGTCTTGCTCATCTTCTCGCATATGTACGACTGCACCACGGTCATTCTGTTTGTCGTCAGCGTTCCGGTCTTGTCCGAACAAATGGCAGTTGCGTTACCCATAGTCTCGCAAGCGTCTAGATGTCTCACCAAATTGTTGTCCTTCATCATTTTCTAACAAACGAGATCAACAAAAAAATTGAATGATAAATCTGTCACATCTGCAAATGGGTCACAATTGTTAAGCTTGACGTTTCAAGAGCAACCGAAACATCCTCGAATAAATTCATTTTGCAAAATCTCTGTTAACTCTTTTTTTTTTTGTAACATTCTGTTGCTCTTGACGTAACTTGAATTACAATTATGAAACGGGATTGCCGCTTTTGGGCTGGTTGTAAAGTCGTTACCTTGACAGAATATGCGAGAGACAAGGTGACAGCCAAAGGAAGACCTTCGGGCACAGCGACCACCAACACCGTAACACCGATAATTAGATGGCGCACGAGATCGTTAGCGTACGAGCTCTTCCAAGGTTGTTCGTCCCTTACGAACGTCGTCACACAGAACTGAATGACTAGAATGACGACGGTGAGCACTGCAATCGTTGATCCCGCGTATCCTATCTGAATGGCTAATTTTGTGAGCTTGGCCTGAAGTACACTCTTCTCTTTCTTGCCGTCTGACGATGATGCACCACGGCTTTCGCCACCGTCCATGACTTTTCCACCCACTGCATGACTATTTTCAGTTATTTCACCTTCATCTGCTCGTCCATTACCAAAATTCACAGAGATTAGTCAATTGTAACAAGATGTCATCCACAACCAATCGGAGAATTTGCAACTACAAATTCTCTGGCAGGTTGTTTCAGTTTTGTTGGGAAAAAAAAAATGTTTTAAGAACGACGTAATCACATAAGGAATTGGGAGTGTTCAAAAGCCAGGGTTGGGCACGAATTTTGCAATCAAATGTGTATTTATAGATTATTTCAACGAAATGAACCAATTTTTTTTTTTTTTTTTTTGTTAGCAAGACACTCGGTTATGAAAATTTCACTCAACCCTGGAGGGATAATTTGTTTAATTGTGATTTAGTGGTAATAACATCTGACTATACATCTTAGTAATCTAAAGCAATCAAGGTTTCATAAACAAAGATGCAAATAAAGTAATAACACTAATGCACCGAATGCACAAACCGCCACCGAAGTAATAGCATTAACAGAAAAAAGGGGGGTTTCATTAAAAAAAAAAAAAAGTCTAAATGTCAGTCTTGAAAGCATAAAGCAATAAATCTGAAACTGGATAGCATCAACAGGATGGTTTGACACAGACTAATGAATGTTATTGAAACGGAACTTGTTTTAAATTTAGTTAATGTTCAATTTTAATTTTTTTTTAATTATATTTTGTGCAGTGAAAATGAAAAAGAAACAAAAACCAAAGGAAAAATTAAAATCATTTTTAAAGAACTTTCGGATAAAAAAGTAATATAGTTAGAAAGTAAAAAAAAAAAACAAAAATTTACAGGTTTTGTGAAAAAATAAAAGAAATTATATTCAGCAATAGTCCGTTACGTTGTTCTTGAATTAAAAAAATGGTTATTTAATTTCAATCACCTGGTATAGACTTCTTCTTCCGCTGCTTTTTAGCCTCTAGATAAAAAAATCCATGCAAAACAAAATGTATTAGATCATTTGTCTAAAGCACAAGTCAACGTCAACAATTTGCTTGAAAAATGTCTTTTTCTCTGAATGAAAATTATCTTAATTTTTAAATTCGTTTTGATTAAATTTTTAACGATTTCTTTCAACGTATCTGTTAAATATGAATGAATGTCGATTGGGTGATTAAAAGTGTGATCCATTATTCAAATTTGTTTCGCCCAAAAGACATTGCCATGATTCTTAATGTGACAAAAAGAACAAAAGTAAATAAAAATTGGTGTGTGAACAATGGTATAAGCTGTTCAATATTGTTGTTTGTTTAATAATTTACAAAGGACAGATTATAGTTTGTTCAATTGTACAGCTACCTTTGATTTAGAAACAAAATGAACAGCTTAAATCACAAACACAAGGACGCAAGGTGTTTCGAAATACGTAGGATCATCCTCGACTTATTCACCTACGTAAACTTCAACAAGGAAGCGAATGGCAATAGCGACTTGTCCAGTTGCCTTCGTCTTTGTTCTAAATTACAGACTCTGGTCTGGGAATCGCGATTCAGGTCAACTTTAACATGAGAACAAGTCAATGGGATATGAGATGTGATGAAAATGTAGACAAGGACATGGCGAAAATTTGAAGGCCCTCTTGGATAGATTAAGACTAGCCAGGGCAGAAGTTTCTGTTATAAATTCTTGTTCAAAAGTGGAAGAATGGCATCTAATGCAACTTGTATAGAGTATACTGGCTTGTAAAGTGATTCTAAAAGCACTGTAAAAACGAGGACTTTTCGTGCAGACAAATTGTCGCGATCAATCGGGTAAGACAGCCATAATGCATGGTGTGGGTACGATGTTCTGCTCGTCGGACGGCAGAATTCGCGCGAAATCGTACCACTCTTCATTTTTGTGTAACTTGTGAATAATTAGTAAGGGTCAAAAATCTTTCACTCAAGAATAAAAATAAACATGCCAGAGAATATAAAACAGGGATTTGATGAACATATTCTTTGTATCTTGTCTCGGAATAAAGAAACATGTCAAAACCATGCGTCCACAGGTTGGTTCACACTCGTTTTTAGCTATGTAAAGAAAATAACATGCCGTTTAATTACCAGCAACTTCTCAATTTGAAACTGAAGGACAATTTCATCAAGTACAACATTTTTTACTCTAAAAATGTATGTGAGTGTTTTGCCAACTCAAGTTTAATATTCAAGATTGAATTTGACTTGATAGAAAAGAATTCAGACTGTTTGTACTTTGAGTGAGAAGTAGCGGGTGTAAACAACTGGCAAACCTGACGCATTTGAGACAACGGCGTGTTGTCTCGCAATGAACTCGCATACCTTTCTTCATTTTCTTGATTTCCTGCTCTTGCTGATCGACCGCGGCACCCAAGAGCGTAAAAATAATACCGGCTTGTGAGTTTACACCAACAGCGGTAACTAACATTTTTCCTGATCCTTCCATCACGTGAGTGCCTGTAAAATAAAAACAGCAATGAATTTACGTTTGCTCGGCTCTTCAGACAAACAATAACCCAAGTTCCCCAAGTGCTTTGGTGTTTATACAATAAAGAGATTTGACTAGATAAAAAAAAACTGAGCGAGCAATATAAATAATAGCAAAAAATCAACAGTACCTGAAAGAACCATAGGATCAAAGGCTTCTCCTTTTTTTACATGGTCCGATTCTCCAGTCAAACTGGATTCATCCACTTTGAGATCATTGCTCTGTATTAGGATACCATCCGCAGGCAACAGATCGCCGTATTTTATCTGAAATCAATGAAAAGGAGTTTGTTAATTGACAGAACAGAATTGATTGAAAAATTGATTGAAACATTGAAAGGCTCGAATTGAAAGATGGATGATTTCATTTATTCTATCTTTTATATTTCAGGGGCTGTATTAAATTTTGAAATTGAAATACTCACTTGGCAAATATCTCCTACAACAATGTCCGATACGGAGATTTGCTTAACCTCTCCCTGTCGGATAACGGAAAATTTGTGTTCTCCTTCTATCCTACTTTGAAGTCCTCTAAATTGCCTCTCTTTTGAATAATCATTGAAAGCCGTCACTATTACGACTACAATGACAGATATTAAAATGGCAAGACCTTCGATCCAACCGTATTTCGTTTCCTCTTCTTCAATTGAAGGAGCTAAACAAATAAACAAAGTCGGTTGATATTAATTCAGTAACGATTCAGTCGGGGCATGGAGATAGACGTGAAAATGGAGTTGTTAAAGTATAAGTGATATCTACTTGTGTAAGAAGGTTTCACATCATCCTAATACACATAAATAGATATATCGAGTCTAAACTAACAGATTCAAGCCATTGGACAGATATGTTGCCATGAATTCATCAGAATCATATATATATATATAATAGGAACAGAGATTTTCGTATGGAAAAATGTTGTTTGGTTGGAGCTAACGTGATAGTTTACATTCAACAGTCATTAGGTATTAAGAATTTTTGCTCACGTGGTCTGTTTTCACTATCTTCACTCAGTGGATCTATAACTAAATGTGAAAAACAGGGTTTAATACCGATGGCTCATTCTACATGATAGGGCAGTCGCCTTAAATCACAATTTTTTGCAAGAATTTTTTTTTTGCAAAGCCTGTTAATAAGTATGTAGTTTTTGTTTAAACAATCTAAATAACTACAATATATGCAAACTGTATATATGGATTTGTTTAGTCTACTTTGTTTCATTTTTGAACATTACTGGCGACTTCCCTATTGCTGTTCATTATCATTGTTTAACAATTTATTTTCACTCCATTTTAAACATTTTCATTTTAATTTCCTCGCGGACAATTTGTTTATAGACGTTTAGAATCATCGAAACCGCGACAAATAAGAATTTTCAATAAAATTCATTGCTTCTATTTTAAATTAATAAATCATTTTAATTTAAATTTATGTGTATTACTTGTTTCAAAACTCATGTTAACAAACCTCAGAATTCCGTTAATGCAAATTAACTGGTTCTACTTATATTTTTTTGCATGAACTTGTAATGATTACTATCAAGCGTAATCAGCTAAAAAAAATGCATGTCTATTGATCGATCTACGTTTAAAAAAAAAGAAAAAACAAGCCAAGAATCATATATCTGGCGCACTCGTGCCAGGAATGAGCTTCTAAATTACGATGTTAGTAATATTATTTGTTAGATTACATATATCATCCAGTATTATAAGCACAAGATTTATAACAAATTGGTGGAAACAAAAGTCTTGCGCATAATCACTAGATAAATTATAAAAGTTTAATTAACATGGTAGACTGATATCAAATCTGTCTCCGTTAATCTACAATTTTATGATCCCATTAAGATGTCGAAAATTTAATTACAAAATTATTATGACAATGGTTTTAAGGACGAGAGAATTAATGAAACTTACGTGCGTCTTCATCCTCTGGGTGGTAAAAGCTGAGACCTAACGATACCAGCGCAGCTATTTCTAATATAATCAAAGTTACGTCTTGCAGTGCTTCCCATACTAGCTGTAGAAACGTTTTTGGCGGTTTTGGAGGTATCATGTTAGATCCAAAAGTGTCTCGCCTGTGCTGAACATCTGCCTGGGAACCACTAAGACCTACGACAGAAACACATTAAGGTTGACAAACAATCAGAGGGACAATTACAAAATGACCGATTGGTGGTTTACCTTCACTTGGCGAAGTGTACAACTTTTTACAAATTTCCTGTACGCCACCATAGCTATTGATTTTGGCGACACCCTCGCGACCCCGAAACTCCATGAGTTCTCGGAGTTGCTTGAGGGTGATTCCATATTGAGCCGGTCGCCCGTCTATCGTCGCCATATCACCTCGTCACCTAAGTTGGCCTTTGCCAACTTAGTGCTGCACCGTTCCGAAGCTACCGGTCCGTATTACCAGGCTGACGCCTTGGTCTTGCACCCAGTGCCTCCGAGTGAATGGAGGTCTGATGGCTGCAACACAATACAATAGCACATTATTATCAAACTTTGATTATCACCTTTTCATTAAACTTACTCTACACCAAAGGAGAAGAAGAACAAAAAAAAATATAACAATCAAAACTCTGACGCTCGGTTTCAAGTTCATCAATGACAAAAGTTTAGTCGAGATAAAATTTCAAACGATAAGACAATTTTGGACGATAAGAATTGAATTATGGAAAAAGAAACGCCAAACCTCGTTCAAGTTTAATCGCAAGAGCTACCGGAAAGGAAGAAAGAAAAAAACCGTGTTGTCACGCACTTGTGAGGGGGCTCCCCTAGATGGTACTAATATAATCGAAAATCAAAAAAACAAGGTCGACCAATACCAGAGAGGGGGGGCGGGAGTAACATAATCGTCTCCATCGCTCGCTTAATATTTAACCGTCCAACAGGCGCATTCCAAGTTATTGATTGAACGGGCCATAGCTGGCAATCGATAGCAGCCATTCATAAGACAACTTTTTTTTCTTCATTCGAAAACTAATTACAGCGAATATACGCGTACAACCCAGTCATCTATGTTTTAATACAGCAGTGGTATTTCAAACTTTTGCCGCCGTGTGCCGCAACTTGGATTGCCCTCAAGTGGATAATCACTTGGCATTGCAACTATACGATTGTTTCTTTTCACGAGTGTTTAAATCAACGGTCTCACAACTTTCTTTTTTTTTTTTTTTTTTTTTAGATAGAGGTTGTTATATTTTGACCCCCATGGAGAACAAAAAGTTACACCAACAAGGTTGATTCAAAGTTCATGAAAAATGCGAGAACATAATTGTACAATCTACTCTGAAATTTCGGTTACAACTTTGATATTATAATTTGATATCTTATCATGTCGATTGTAATTGAATACTTGTACAAAAGTTAATGAAAAAAAATGTCGATACAAACGTGATAAATTAGAAAAAAAAAAAAAAAAAAAAAAAAACAAATAGTGCAGAGTAAATGAAACGACGTAAGAAAATGAAAAAATTTTCTTCGTCTGTTTTCTTAATTTCACCTTTTTTTTTTTTTTTTTTATTTTTGATCTCTCATCAATCATTAGAAACTCAGGTAATATCAACATAATTCAAACGATTGCAAATGGAATATCAAAGTTGTTACAAACAAATGCATAGATATTTCTATTGAAACGGGCGTCATCTGCCGCTAGGCCATTATCCACCATTATCATAATGTTCACATTAATATAACAAAATTAACCGCTCGTGTTGCATCTAAGAAACGATCCCGTTGATGAGGAATCAACGTTATTGAATGAACATCGTTTTCAACAATGAACAGTTCAAACGAGTGGACAAGCAACAACAATCCAATCAAGGTTAACCCATTGCCTGATGGCGTCTACATTAAGGTTTACATTTTAACAAAAATATACAATAATTTGTTTGTTGAGAATAGACTGGCAATTATTGTCTCACTTTCATAAACAAACTGCTCTTATAATTAACATGAAAAGACAAAACGTTGAAAAGCGTTCGGCAGGTGATGGGTTAAATTTTGAATCAACGAATAATCCCGGCCGAGAGGAATTCTGCAAAACAAAAACAAGAGGCGATTAAAGCTGTCAGTTGAGGGATAAGTTTGGATAAGTGAGGAACCTCTTGAGGAGCTGTTGGCCATTGTTAACAAAACGGAAAGGACAACGAAGTGTTGAATAAGAACAAGTGGGCGACAGCAAGAGGATCAAATAAATACCGACAGACACGAGATGACAATTACGTAAACGTCAAAGGTGATTTCGAGGTTAGGGTCGACGGCACAGTCGAGAGGTTAGCTCTCGGGCCGGCGGATCCCTGGCATATAACGGCCCTATGTTTATTACTTTTGTCGTTTGTTTTGGCAGGCTCGCAATCACCGTTGCGAACAATTTGGCAGCGGCCGGAAAACGCCGAGGCGCTTGCTGACAAAAATATCCATGTCGGCCGAACCTGCGACACACAATGTTGGAGGCCCTCACGCGGCGCGCCGTTCACTGCCGGGATTTTTCGCTATGCCGTACCGACGAACCGAGTGCCCTGGCTCGTGCTGCTCAGCTGCTCACTGGCGATTATAAAACTCGCTCATTCTGAAGCAAGTATGAATAAGCCTGACGCAACAACTGTTGCCATCTGTACCGCGCTGCCAACACTAGCCTCCACTCGCGCAACACACCAAATCATTATTTGCCCATGAGACTTTGCCATTTAGGGTCAGTCTGGGTAACACTGTCACAAGGGGTAAAATGTCACAGTACAATTTGTTGGATCAAGAGAGCGATTTTTGTTCGTGCAGGTTTAATTTTTCGAACGAGTTGATAATTTGAGTGTCAAAATATTGACCTTTGATTTGACCTTCATTGAAAAAACAAACAATTGTTTGGACCAAAGCAGACGAGATAATTTTGTTTGTTTTGAGATGAAGGTATACAGGCATGTTCATTTTTTTTTACATTGTTTATATTTTTATATTCTGAAGTTTTCAGTTTGTTGTTTGTACTTTGTGTTTGTTTTGAACTTGGATACTTTATTTTTGATTTAGACATTTAAAGGACAACAGTGGAAACGGTGTTGTAAACAGATTGTTGGACAATTTAGTCAACGGAGAAGAACGCAAATATTTTGTGAAATAAATCCATGAACATTTGAACGAAGCTGAAAAAAAGAAGAAAATGTTGGAACTGGACGAGTAAAAATTATCCAGAAACAGATTTGTCAAATGGTTAAGTAGGACTTTGTAAACGAAACAAAAACAATTAAAATCCGTTACGCTGGAAAAGTATGACGTGACAAAAGAAGAATAAAAATAAACGGATGATTCAAATGTGTGAGAAATACAAAAGAAGGTGGGTAAAAAAATTGAAAGATATTACTCATGATGATAAACATCTAACTGAAGTTTTAACGCGTGTGACGTCAAAATTACTCCATTGAATAAATCACAACAATGTGATCATCAACTGTTTTTAAAAATGATTGTTGGACTCTGATGTTGAATATTGTGGACTGAATTTCGTGCCATTAACAATCTCCCAATTCCATGTGTGTGGATGACATTATTTTGCAGATAATAATGTCTCTGGCTGTACGCTCTCGTCAATTTGTTATGAACAAGTTCGTAAGGACAATGACAAATTAATGTCACTGTGCAATTTAATATCAATTTTGTATGGTTATCGCATTACATAACCCCGGAAAAAAAATGAAAATCAATTTCATACCACGTTAATTTAATTTTGCGCTCTTTGTTCAGTTCAATAATTGTTTGACAATGATAATGTATACATGCGTATTGTACCAACAAAAGGAATTTCAAAATGCACCAAATTGATTATTATGAAATATTTTGTTTGTTCGTATAAAAAATGATATTTATTATAAAACTGACGATTTTATCTGTTGCAGGATATGTTTTGCATAATTTTGAAACCACGACAATGTTCAAATATTTAACTTGGAGGAGAATTATTCTGAGCCAGCATGTTACAGTTTTGAGATGATCGTAACTTTGATGGAGAAAGCAAACAGTAAATTTTCGTTTTGCAGCTATAATTATTATTATTGAATGGAATTATATAATTAGAATCAAGATCCCGACGCAAGAAACTCCAAGTCTCAGAAGTTTATTCGTGTCAGGGAAGGGACCAGAATTCTAAAATTTCATCCATTTCGTTTTTTCATTATTAAACATGAAGAATTATAAAAATACAACTTGGATTGGAATGATTAGACTAAATTTAATGTTTAGCAGGAGACGTCGTGTTTAATTTTTGATATAATTAGCATTAAAAGTTGCTACGCGGCTATGGCTATAATTATTACGACAGGAACGCCGACTTGGCAATAGCTTAGGTGTAGAAGCAATTTATTCATTCATGTTACACGCCTAGAGCCACATTGACATTTGGTCATGATAATCCATTTATTATTTATATATAAAAAGCCAATGTTTTGCTAAAGTATTTTAATCAACATTGTTCAGTACTTTGCACTGAACTTACGCGAATGTTCGTGTAAAAATTATGTCACATTTATGCTCATTATACACCTCAAAACATAGTAAAAATGAATATAAATAACATTTGTACATTTCTTTCAGAATTGCGAAACAGTGAAAGGCATAATTTGAAGAACAATAAAAGTAATGTCGAAATACCATTGACATCAAATATACATTCCGTTTGACATCGAGGCAACTTCAAGTTTTGCTATTCAGGCTAGACTCCGAGTAAATCGAATTGCAGACAAGAATTATTGTTGCGATGAATAATGCACGTTAAATAAGATGGCAAAAATAAGTCCGCACAACTTTTCAGACAATGAATTTCAGCTGTCGTTGGTATCTCGTGCACGATCTATCAATGAATCATAGGCATCTTATTTATTTATACAAAAACTTTTATTGACTTTGTAATTATATTTCGTCATAAACTTCTTAAGCTGCATTGCTCTACCGTTCAATACGACAAAAAAGTGGAATATTCAGCGTCACCGTGAGTTATTTTTATGATCAAAAAATATTTTTTAACGATGTGTATATTGTAGGGAACGAATTTAGTTCTTCGCAATACTTTTTTTTTCTTCAAAATGTTCAACAAAGTTGATAGAACACGAGTAGCACTTTCCTTAATTAATCTTTTTTTTGTTTTAGATTATATAACAAAGGTGCAAATCAGCTTTGGACGTTAGATTAACTGTTATTCAATGATGATCGTCCATAGGCAAGGTTTCACATAATAATTACATCAACGTGTCCGTTGAACGAAAATCAAATCAATGACACGACTCGTGTACCCAATTAATTACGAGTTAAAACAATTAAGAAAGAATTGATTTGTTAATGAAAATTGCACCCTTTTTGCAATGAGAGTATCACGTTCAGGGTTGTGGAAACACGCGATCCAATAAATGATCCAACGCTTAAGTGCCGATCCACCAAAATTCGTCACAACTCATTTGTAACCTTATTTTCATTAACTAATAATTAATAACTTGTCATATTTTCAAATTTTATCCCGGTGGCGTCAAAAACATCTGTATTCGTGTAATAATTCATATATACTAAGCGATAACTTTGACAGTTCGAAATTAAATGACATGATAGTGTCAAGATGTTGTTGAATGCAAACAGAAGTGAGTGAAGAAGAAGAAAAAAAGTGTGTCACGTATCTCAAGAATGCTTAAATCGCAGTGTGTTATCACAAGTGACATAAATTACAATTTATCGAGCTGAGTGATGTAAAATAGCGTCGGTACAACGACGGAGAAGAAGGAAAAAAAAAAGGTCTACTGAAATTTTGTCACACAACAACGCGACGGGTCAGCGATAATGAATCGCGTTTCTTCATTTTGTTTGTTTCCTTATCACTGTGATTTTTCATAATCGTTCGTAACATCAAAATGTTTTATAAATATTGTTTCGATTATCTGCTCGCTAAATAGAATATTTTGATGAATTAAAATTATTGTATCAAACATTTTCCATTCCACGTGTCACAGAGTCTTAAGTTAGGAACTTCAAAGAAAGTAAAAAAAAGCAGAAGAACCGTGTTCGAATGAGTAAAATCGTAAGAGAGTCACGAGGACTAATTAATGCCAAGTCAAGAGGCTCTTATTTGACTAAGTCAATAAAGAACGAGTCAAACACTGTTTATCGATATCAGCCTTATTTCAATAGATCTATAAAATCCAACGATTGAAAAATCTAAAACAATTGTTTGACATTTATTTCAACCTTTTATTATTTTTTTTTTTTCAAGCTGATCTAATATCACTATACTTTTCATCATGTATACTAACTCAAAACTTTTTTGTTCGCAGTATTTGCATGAGAGCTTTTAAACTAGGAAAAAAAAACGGATCGATACCAGTGTACGAATCAAGTCCTGCTTTATCAGAATGAACAACGAGGTGTTCGAATTTCCAACAAGTTCATTTAAGACATAAACAGTTGATATAAAACAATGGAAATGGTATCACATTTTCGCCCACCTACGTCACGCAAAAGGTTCCTCGCTCTCGTCAAGTATGACGTCATTGCTCGGCCGACTCCTTCAAACGCCAATCTCGTTACTCTTGTAACCCTCGAAATAACAAATTTTGTCGACAATTTTCATGGTTTTAGTTTATTGAAATGCAAAAGAAAAACGTAATTTCAACGATCTAACATATTTTAGAATAAAAATAATGAGATGTTAGACTTGACTTTTGTCAAAAGTTGATGGTTCGATTTTACGCTCAATTTACACACAGGGTTTAGCAGCTTGAGTCAGATTATAAAGCGCCGTTTGCGATTGATTGATCGAACGTGAACTCGTTAATTTCAATGACAAAATAGCCCAAACGGTTGCGTGTAAAAATAATCCCCAATCGATATGCAAACAAGTTGATAGTGCAAACATTAATTTGCATAAATATCCGTACAACAATCGGGTCGAACTAATTATTTATTGGCCCGGAGTTTGAGGGGGAACAAGGCAGGGGGGATTCTAATCAGTGCGAGAGTCCAAACTGATATTCATTTTTCGGCTCCATGCGTCATTTCACACAAAAATAAATGAGTTGTCATTTGTTGATATTCATTTAGTTCTCAGAGTTTATATCCAGTTTGAACAATCCATTACGTCATTATTGATTAGCCTAAGCAAAATCATTTATTCAGCGAAAAAAATTCTGATTCACCGAGACAAGCCACGATTGACTTTTTTTTTTTCATGACAAATTACGTTTTGTTCATTCAAAAAGAATTATAACTCGAACATTTAATTTGTACAAAACTAGTAATATAGAATTAAAAATAATTGAATTCAATTTAACGAAAAAAAAAAGAATAAAAAAGAGGAATTCTGTTGGAATTGAAACGAAAAGCGAGATCAATTTTAATTAAAAGTTGTGATGCACGATTAAAATTGTTGTCCTCTGTTGCTTAGCGAAAAGTTGTCGCTTCCGAGAGAACAAATTAGTTTGAACAGCAGGGCGATGTTGAAATGTCGCGGATCGTTTGATAAAAATTACCTTTCGTGAGTTTATGACTCGCGCGAAAATAGTATCCAGGCATAACAATCACACCCGAAATACACCACAGACTTAAGATTATTATTATTACTGGTCGAGTTCGCTCGGCCTTTTCAAACCTGAAAATCATTTTTTGTTATCACACTTATCACAAATTTTGGCTGTAAATCTCGACCTAGTTTAAAAGTTGAAACGTTATTGCACATCCCAGCGGTAGAATTGAAATACAAATCAAAATTTAAATTCGTTTTAACTTTATTTTTAACTTTTATTCTCATTGAATGACCAGTTTAATTGTTGACGCAAAGTAAATAAATTATACATCAAAAGAAAAAAGAAAAAAAAAAAAAAAGAAAAGCCGTCTGACGTAATTTGTTCATCGATTTTTTGGTAACTGAAACTGGATCTTTGAGTAGCCTGCAGAATTTGAGAGAATGCGTGAGGTCACGTAAAGTTGGAGCAAAATATTATTTAATGACCTGAACAAATTCCCCTTTTAACAAGTTCCAAAATTGTGTACACAATGTTTCTATTATTAAATATCAAAAAACCTCAAACGCACGTCAGTTCTAAGAGGAATTTAAAAAAAAAAGTGCACACAAAACTCAACTGTTAAAAACAAATTTTTCAAACAAGCAATCATTACATTTTTGCAAATTTTCTTTTTTTTTTCAACATCAATGATTTTCTCATCATTTTGTTCTCTCAAACAACCAAAAATCGATTTTTTGTGTCATTATTGTTGTTATTCTTTAACAACACGAGACGTGTCGTTTGCAATGATAAGATTTGTTATTTCTTTTTTTTTTTTTTTTTTTTTTTCCACTGAACATCCGGCATTGTGCCAAGCATATATTTGCACCATCTTTTACACCGTGACGTCACGCGCCGTGTGATTTGGCATCGTGTAAATCGTATTGTGTCAAATGAAACAACAACTGTTTTTCTTTTTTTAATAACCAGCTTTAAAAAAAATAAGCTCATTCGAATTCATTATTTATTGTATCCCAACAGTTGACTGAACTCATTAGTTTGAAAAGCAAAATTTTTTCTTTTTGTTCAACAATTGTGCTGAAATTAGCAGGATGTAAAGTGCACAAAACGAGACCAATATTTAGCTTCCAAACAGAGTTGGCAAAAAAATATATTCTCGACAAATAAGCGCAAAGCAAACAAGGTAGTCCGCAAATCTTTGTACTTTATCATCGTCAAATATCAGCGACAAAAACAAAGCAACAAGAAATTCGTCAAGATCTTGTATGTTTGGAGGAAAAGAATGAATTTAAAACTTTGCACGGATTTGCACGTTAGCCTTTAATTATTGATCTTGCGTTTGTAAGTTCTAGCTGTTGATTTTCTGTTTGAATCATAATCTCACGTGCGTTGATGTGTTTGACAAAAGATTCAGAATTGAAAACTGTTTCTTATCTCGACGAACATTTGATAGCAAACCGATTTTAATTGTTATACAAATAATCCAGAGCCCGCAATCTCATTATCGCAGCGTTTGCTCTGACGTCAATTGCCACGAGGTGAGAGGCAGAAGTATAAGGACACAAAATCACGAATATACACTAACACACATTGCCATTGTGACATTATGATTCGATCCAAGTACAATTTTAAATACCAAGCGACGTTCCTCGAGAATCATTAATTTATGTTAATTCGCTAGGAACTTCATAAGTTGTGTACAAATTGGCGTTCGTGCGCCGCAAAAGATGAAACAAAAAAAAAAGGAAGAAGAATGAAACAATGCTTTATCGATGGCTTTTAATCAACAACGTTTGAAATAACTTTATGCTCCGCGAAGGCAATTGGACAAACAGAAATAGTTGCTATTCAAAAATAGTATACAATTTGGATAATTGAAAAGTCGGCCGAGTGTTTCGCTTAAACTATTTTTGAGGACGCGGGTAAATATTACGTAACGCGCACGCCGGAGTGTTATGACATCAAAATAAAAAGATTCTTTTTTTTTTTTTTTTTTTTTTTTTTTTTTCTCGTTAAACCAACAGAAAATTTGATGGAAAATGATATAATGTTTTGTATGTCAAAAAACAAAAACAAAAAAGAAACACAAATTACTGCATCGTGTATGAGATGATAATTGAGTCTTAAATTTCAAAGAAATATTTTATTGCGATAGAAAGAGAGGGAGAGTTAGTTGGAAGTAATGCACTTGATAACGCGCTATCGAAAAAAGAAAACGTGGCAATTATTCATCGCGAACAGAAATAGGGACAAATTGTTTAATTGCGACTGATAAGATGAAAATAGAAAATGAAACAGCGAGGTCTTTTTTTTCTCTGTAAACGTAAATAATGATTCACCTCGTCAAACCGAAATGTGTCGCGATCGATCTCACGCAAACGTTGCCGATAAAAACAGCTTAAAAAAAAAAAAAAAAAAAAAAAAAAAAAAAAAAAAAAAAAAAAAAAAAAAAAAAAAGAAAAATTGTAACGTAAAAATTTATTTTAAAATATAAAATACATATATTATTAATACATATTTGGTAATGCTGTTAATTAGTTCCCCATATTCGAAGAACATTTCAAGAACATTTACAATATTCAATAATATTTTTGTTAATATTTTGAAAATGTCTAGAACATTTTCATTTACGTAGTATGATCCAGGTACATTTTTTGATCAGACATATATAGAAAATTAAAATAATATTCTTTGCTTACATTTGTTATCTCATTTTGAGATATTATTTTTTTTTTTTTACTTTCTGGCGAACAATTTAAATGATATTACTAATTAAATAACAGACAATTTCGAAAGGTTGATTCGTTTTATTGCTTTTATAACCGTAAGTATTTGCGATGCATCCCGTTCGCCTTCGGTGTGTGTCGGTCAGGCTGATTTTGTAAGATATAGTCGGGCAATCGAGAGGACGAACATTCACGCGCGCGAGTCACAATTCTCAGCAATCCTTCGTAATGACTCAGTTGTAATTAAGTTGTACCGCGAACGACTCAGATTCAAATGACGCGTGTGGTTTCAAGTTCAAGGCCGAAGACAAGCAATCAACACAATCGCTACCGAATTATTTCAGTAACTGATGTGTGTCTCGGCGCGTCAAAAGTGTCACGGAGGGAAAAAAATTTATCGCACGCGATTTTTTCGTTCCTCATTGAGGAAAACTTGTTGAATTGAAATTCATAATCGGTGCTATGAAATCCAAGAGTTATCTCATTTTTTCAAATTCTGATCTGCTGACTGATCGAAAGACATTTTTTTTAATTTATTCAAATTACCCGTCATGCTAATAACTTGGAAATGTATTTTTGTTTAATTGTAAATAATTTTTTTTTTCATTTTGCACGTGTTTTTTTTTTTTTTTTGGAAAAACCTTGATCAAGTTGGTGCTTTAAAATGATAACAACAGAATAAGGAAATTGATTCGAGTTTGCAACATTATGAAAACCATGAACTGGTTACTGTAATTGTTGCAACTATAAAAACTCGATTTTCGATTGTCTGGTCATTTTATTTAATTAGTTTGGAATTAATCTAAGAACGTTGGGTCAAGGTTGTATAATTTGCGAATCAATTGTAAATAATAATATATGATGATTGTTATCAACACACCTGTAACAGGTATAGGTGTATGCAATGGTACAGGAAATAATAAAAATTTCAATTTCAGTTTAATATTATTGAACATAGTTCAATAGATATTGAAATTTATTTTAATTGAATGACGCGTTTAATTGGTTCTTGTTATTTTAAAAATGGTGTTTTTACAACTTTGAAACCAAGTTTTTTTTTATTGATTTTCAACTGTTAACTATTTTCAAGTTCATCAACTCGAAGTTCATTATTTAATGGTAACTGTTCACTTGTATTGCAATTGGATTAAAAATTCTAACAACTGTTTTTTTTTGTTTTTTTTTTTTTTTTTTACAACTGTTTTTTTTTGTTTTTTTTTTTTTTTTTTGATGATAGATGAAAAATAAAACGATACGTCTGATTTTTGTATATCTTGTTGAAAAAAAAAAAAATCTGATTTATGGATTATTGGAAATTCGCAATTTGACTAAGATGCTATTTTGAAGTTGATTTAATTCGAAATGATCCGACGTGGCAGAAAAAAGTTGTACATGAAATTTGTTGGTTCTTTTTCCAAGAACTTTTCTGCACCCGAAAAAAATTTCAACGACCATGACTGAACTATTTTCATTCTTATTTTTTGTTAAAAGTTCAAACATTTTCATACAAAATGTATTCAAAAATACAAATTACATTTCGAGTTTTATTTTTTAACTCAGGCATCAGCAAAGTAAATGTAAAAAGTCGAGAAAATCATAAAAGTAGAAGATTTAAAATGAGAAAAACAATTTTGTAATTTCGGCACCTAAAAACAGAAATTGGGAATGTGTTAAGGATTTGACGACTCTCCATCAACGATAAAAGTGTGTGTATATATAGCAACGGAAGTTACGATTTGCAATAGACGATAATGATTTTTTGCCCTTGTAACTCGAATCTAAAAATAAATAAATGATGAAAAAATCAGTAACCGAATTTCGTTCCTCGGTCATGCGATATCTACGTTATTTCACTTCCAATTTTCCTTTTCCCCCTTTTTTTTCCATCAACATTTTTTGATTCATCCAAAATACGTTCGCAAAATAATACAATTCTGATGCGAACGACTTCAAAACGACTGAAAAACAAAATTCCACCTTATTGCTGAAGGGTTAGCGGGCTGACAAAAATGACGTTTGATTGAACGAACGAGACTCGGGAAGTAATTTGATTCTTATCCGCGTCGCCTATATGCGGAATATAAAAGCGTGCCGCGATTTTCTGAATTCTGAAATTCAGTGCACCCGACAATTACATTTTAATTGTTATATCGTTTTACAATGATTAATTTTAATTTTGTCATGTTAAAACTATCAACCCATATTCTGTCATAAAAAAAAACAACTTTTTATTTTTAAATTTAATTTAATTTTTAATTTCAAACAACAATTTAATTTAAGGCTGTCAATCCGAGTGTTGTCTCTAACGCGGCAATTAAATATATCCTTACTAACAATGATCTTAAAAACTATTGAACAAAATGAAAAAAAAAATTTTTTTTTTTTCTTACAAATAACTTGATAATAATGTCATGTTTTCATTCATCATTGTCACAAAACCTTATGAATTATACTAACTAAAGAATTTTGAGAAATTGTGCATAGTTTCTCAAAACTCTCAAAATAGCAAAAAATTTGGCCATTCGAGACTTCAAAATGTATGTTTTATTTTTTAAACTGATAAAAATAAGGAAAACGATGATCGGCGTCACGGGCCGAAAAAAGTGTGGCAACACGCACACAGGTTGGCCCACACGTTTTACCTAAACACGTCATCGAATGTCAGAATGGACATATCAAGTTCTGCCACAAATAGTACTAGAAGTGTCACAATCGTCTCCTGACAAAACGTAAAATTGCGCCGAGTGTGCATCGCGTCAGTGTGACGTGCCGGCGTGTCTCGGGATGTTACATAACGAGTACAACTCCGTGGCAGTAACGTATATACTCCACAAGTCGACTAGTCGCGTGCTTTCGATGGAAGACACTGCGAAAAATAGATTTTTAAGACGTTCATTGAACTAGTATTGCACGAGTCGTTGCATCCGTGTCGAATTTTTTTTTTTTTTTTTTTTCAATTTTCGTCTTCACACTTTTTTATTCTTTTTTTTTGTTTTTAGATTTCTTAAACTTTTTATTTCTATAAACGGAGACCCTTTAAATATACCTATATATACATAATATATGTGTAAACGTTATTTTTAACCGTGACTAAGTTTGTCGTTTGTCGGTACTAATGTACCGACAAATGTATAACTTAAATCTTTTTTTGATTGAGTTTTTAGTTTTGAGAAGCGATAGTTAAATGTGTTTGATGTTTCATTTCAATGTTTCTGTCAGCATGTCAAGCATTTCGTTCCGCTTTGGTGAAGAAAAAAAATAGAAAAAAAAAATCAGCGAATTGTTTTCTGACCTTGTTTTTTGTTGGGACATTGATGAATAACAAATAAATAATCATTATTACGAGAGATTCACACACAAAACGAAACGTAAAGCAACTTTTGCACTAACAGTAATTGTAACCTTCCGTATGCAGTTATTGGAATTTCAATCCGAAAGCCAATTTAGACTCTTGTGTTTTTTATAATTGTGATCAAGATTCTGTCAGTCACTAACCGGCCAATACCGGTCAAATTAATAATCTCTTCATGGATATATTGATTCAAAAAACAATCAATTTAGAAAATTTTAATTTAATTTTCTTTAATTTGATATAAATTATTTTATTGAATACGATATTTTTATATTGTACCTATCTATAAATTTTTGGTATGATTTAATTAAGCCCGTTACCTGCCAAACATTAAAAACTCAACTTTCTTCAATAAAAATAATATATATATAATGACAGATAATTTTATTAGAAAAATAAAATGCCTAAAAATCCATATAGTGGGGGAATGTAGTGTAAATATAATAGTTATGTAATAATTATATAATTTGCATATTGGTATTTGTGTTCGTGAGATTTTATACTATCTGTTTACATTTATTTTTTGTTTAAAAATTTTATTTTGTATCATAACAAAGTAATTCATTTTTAATATTTAAATGATTGTTAAAGAAACAAGCAAGAACAAAACAATTATAAATAATTTGCGCAGGCTGCTATGCGTAAGATATACCGCGCGCAAATAACGCGCCTGCGGTTGCGTTTAATTTTCTATAACCAAATCTCAATTATGTATCGGTTAAATTGTGAAGGTTTTATGCCGACTTGTAATATACAACTTTTTGGAATAAAGGAAGTTGATATTTAGTTGTTAGCATAGTTAGAAGTTAATAGAAAGTAGTTATAAATAAACTCTGGTAATGAAGATAACGAAACATAAAATTAAAAAATAAATATGCAACGCCTGTAGGGTTGTTGACCGTGTTGAGAGTGGTAAACTTAATTTTTTTTTAAGTTTATTGTGTGTAAAAATAAAACTTATAATGATAGACAATATTGTCATGACATTAAGGTTAGAAATTTATGAAAATTATATTTTAAAAAAGAAATGCAGTTAGAATCGCGAAAATTTCAGTCCTAAATTTAAAGATGAATTATTAAGAATATATATTCAGTGTTTATAACAAAATAAATCGAATTTTAAGTAACGTTTTAAAAATTTTTTCCAAGCTCTAAACATGTATTTTTATTATAAACCATGAATCACCAACAGTTGTTAAAACAATAATTTTTTTTAACCCACTTTACAGTTGTCACGATTTTTTTTGCAGTTTTTGATAAATATTAAAACTTTAAAGTGCTTCCCATCCGAGATGGATATAGTGAAAATAATATTATACTTTTAAAATTTTGTTATTATTACAGCTAAGTGGTGACATTAAATGAAAAAAAAAAACATAAAATTTGTGTCGACAAATTTGTTACTTCATTTTATTCATGACGGCATAATAAACTGAAAAATCTACAATGTTTTTATTTGAAATCTCTGTGTATATGTTTTGAATAAGCTCTGAAAATTTGATGGAGATCAGTTCAGTACTCTCATAAAAATGATTATGTATTGATCGTATATTTTTAAAGGATTGACAATATATTATTTTCAGTAAATCATATATTTATATATTTTTTAATAATCTATATATAAATATAAGTATAATTTTATCCATTTATCCAAGTTTTATAAGTCTGAAACCGTTCAATATTTGAAATGGAAATAGTTCAATTTTCCAAGAATATAATTCTAATATATTCACTTGATATTCTCAATAACAATAAAAAATGTTGAAACAATAAAGAGTTCACATTGAAAGAAACAACTTAATATTTTTTTTATAAATATTTCTCGAGTGATCATGCGTGGGAAAAGAAAATCAATAAAAATTAAAAGATTTTAAGTAAGGTAGATGTACCCGTTATCAGAAGGTTAAGGTAAATTTGTAACTTTAAATTGCTGTATAAAAAATGAAATTCTATACAAAAATAAAACAAGACCTAAAATATATACAAGAACTAATACGGAATCGATATTGAGAGCTAAAAATGTTTATAATATACATTAATTTTTTGTATAAAAAAAACTACACGTCCCAGTTATCGAAGATTGATGAGCACATTTTTTTTCCTTTTTTTTAATAAGTACGTTTATTTTAATAGTAAGTTTTTTTTTGAAATACATTGAAAATATATTAAGCTTAGTAGTTCCGTTAACAATGATCGTTCTTAACCTCACTTTTACAAAAATAGCTCGAAAAAATATTAGTAATAATCATATTCGATGGTTTTTTTCTTTCAAGATTCCCACCCCATAATAAAAAAGTTGATGCCACCCTGAAGTTGGAACCGCGGCCAATTCAGGTGTCAGTTTATTTTTTGACAGGCCGGTTTGAATACATTCGAAATTAAAAATGTGACATTTGACATGTAGGATCGTTAGGAAAATCGGGAATCGAAACGAAGGCGCGCGCGCCGAGGTACTTAAATTCATTTTGTAAAATTTCAAAACTTGATAGGGGAGAGACATTACTAGTCTTCGTATAACAGTTCTGTTGTTTTTTTAAATAGTTTTTATTTTAAAAGAATTTGTCGGTGTTTGGTCTCGAACTTAGGCACCTCGGTGGACTATACACTTTTCAAAGTAGTTCATGCCCTGAGCTGGGAACTTGAATTTGAATAAAATATTAAAAACATTGTTTTGAATGGCTTGAAAACGAAAATTTCTAAATAACTTTATAATTTCTATCGACTTTTAGTTTCCGTACATAATTATTAAAGAAAAATAGTCAAATTTGGTACGTTGTTTTTTTCCATACACCAACGTGTATTTCTGTGGGAAAAAGGAAAAACCGGTTAACTCCACTTTGAAAATAACGAAAAATTTGACCTCAAATATTCGCATTTAGTTATATTAAGCTTTTATA
>JAQQRF010000621.1:0-72255 GCA_030523145.1 Trissolcus brochymenae
TTAATAATGAAACTTAAGACTTAACTAATTTTGCTTTCAATATTATATAACATAGAGTTAAAGAAAACATCAGTAAAATAATTTTTGCTTATACCAATATTTAGCGCCACTAAAAATTCTAGTGAAAATAGTATATCGTTGTACGAGTGTGGAAAGTTGGCGTTTTCTGTATACGAGTGCAACATGCTATTTTTTATAACAAGTGATAAGAAAGTGCCGAGGGAACGTATTGATATCAGTGTGGAAAATGCTTATTTTATGTCGTGTGAAATTAGTATATTACACAACTTGGATTGGAAGTAGGCCATTCCTGACGAGTAATTTTCACGTTTGCGGAACCGTTTTCACGAGGCGAAACCGAGTGCAAACAGCTCCAAAAGTGGAGAAAGACCCAAAAAACCAAAATCATACTTTTATTGTCTTAACGCTGATTGTACTTCAAATACTAAATATTATATATTTGTAGAGGCGAAATCCCGTAATAGCGGAAGCAATAGTGAAATTAAAATTTCCCTAATAATACAACCAGTAGTATTATTATAAATCAGTCAATTTTATTTACAAAATAAACAACGTTGAATATGTACACATAATAATTGAAAACTAAATTCATAATATCGCATATCATACGTGAATTGTTCCTACGTATTAAAAAAATGTTCATATTCAATTCAGTGACTAATGTCGTCAAAAGTAATTGAATGTTTTCTTTATATATAACCACTTGTCCCTTTAATGCAGTAATTTATACACTTGTCAATAGTTGTCTCTGGATTCGGTCTTGTCGTTTACAATAATTTTTCAATCCTATCCAGAGTTGTTTTAATCCAATAGGTGAGCCACTATGCTTTTTATTATAAATGTTGAGATAAATGCCTAGAACTACTAACAAACCAGACCAAACATATTGAAAAGTAAATGGTTTGTAAAAAAATATAAAACTTATTATAATTGTCACAGCTTTTCTGAACGTTGTTATTGTCGCGGCTGCAAAAGCTCCACAACATTGGACTAAGGTAAGCACCATCTGGATACCAAGATACCCGCAGAGAGAGAATAACAAGGCGTATCCATAAGTCTCTAGAGGATACTGAAAAAAATGAAAGGCAACTTCAGTATAGAACATTTAATTTCAAAATATTATTAATATCAATAATTATATTGATCAAAACTGTACGAATTTTTGTTATTTACTTTTATACAAAAAGCTGCACCCTTGGAAATGTCGCCAGTAGTAAAAAGGATGCAGAAAAGGTAGATGAAGCCAATACTGTAAGAATACAAGACAACCTCTGTATTGCTAGCTTTGTGAACTTTCATGGCTTTTTCTTGGATGTTTCCTATTAGTGCATCACATAGCAAAGCACAACTTATCATTAGTACTCCAACTGTGTTGAAACGAGGCGATATCATGCTGTCAGCGAGTGTAAATAAGATTAACCCTAAGCACATTATTCCAGCTGCTAAAAAGTCCAGAAATCCATATTTTTTGCCTTGGATCACGATACTGCCAATTAGTACTGGGATTAGTTTGCAACACTTGAATATCACCTGAAGTTAAAAGATAGAGTTAATTTCATAAATCTTATCACTTTAATACCGAACTTAGTTACAAGCAAATTGAGATAAAAAAATTGCTTTTGATGTTTTACTGACCTGTGTCGGATAATTTAAATAACCTAATGACGAATTAGAAAATCCCATTGTCCCCAGAGTCAGCAGAGCTAGAAACAAGTACGTCACAATTGGAATTCTTCGAGAGATTCCTCTTAAGTTGATTTCTATCCATCCAAACAACGAATAATAAGCAAACTGGATCAATGTGAGGTACCATCCAAAAGGTCTAAATCCATCCAAGGTAAAAATTAGTTCCTAAAAGATAATGATTTACACTGATAAAATGAAACGGTAAATATAGGAAATAACTTCCTTGACCATTCAGATATAATTAAAAGTTAATTACCTGCAAATATCCGTATAATATATAGAAGAAGAATACTCCAATGGTACACAATATAATCTGGGCTTTTTTGCTAAAATTACTGACATTGAAGCACAACAGTCTCACTTCGTTTAATTTATGGTTAATGATTGATGAACCTAAAACATCAAATGATACGATTAATTTTTGCATTACAGAATAATGAGAGATGATTTACTTTTTGTTGTACAATTAAAATCTGAACCTGTCTAATACTGAAATAGGACAAATCCAGTTTTAAATAAACGTTTTATCGCCACCAGGTAATAAGGAAAAATAAATAGATGGTTCAAATAATGCACATTACATATTAATTATTAGTACACTTAATTTTTTCTTATATACTCTGAAATTAATGCGAATTGTTAAAAAAAAAAATAAAATTTGACAGACATTGTTGATTTCAATTGTTTACCTTCATCGGTGATGAAAATTTTTTGTGACATTATTGAATAATTTTAATACCACTACAATCTTACAAATGTTGTTATGGAATTGATTACGTTATACAGTTCCGTAATTTGAAGATTGAAAACATCGTTATACGATTTGTCACTGTTCAACACAGTAAATAATAATTATAAAATCATTAATGGAACATTTCAAGATGAACACTTTGTTTGGATCTATCCCGTATGTATCATACACAAAACCTAACCTCATTTTTTTTAACAGAATACTGACATACCCATCGAGTCGTTTTCTATTGAGCGATCAAGCCGGAGCAAAGCGAGAGATTCATTCATATATACCAGAAGAGTTCATGCAAGTTCATGCGATGACAAAATTGAATCCTAACCTCAAAATGAAAATGACCGAAAACCAGTCTACTTGGATAACTTTGCGTTGTTTAGTTTTTTACACGTTTTCCGAATTCCCTGCAGCGATCTAAAAAAGAAGGAAATAATTGTTATTTTATAAATTCAAAACTAAGGTATTAAGCAGTCAATCATAACCATTTAAACAGTCATTCAACAGCAATGTTAAATCATTTGTTTATTAATTATTCACAATATTTTTCAGGTAATTCACGTGATATAAACTCGTACGATGACGAATAAAAAAAATGATCCAACTCCAGGAGATGGAATTCGATCCCTCAAGTCAACGGGATTATTTCGTGCTGTGAATTTTGAATTATATGTAAAACCTGTAAGTTTCAAAAATAAGTATACAAAACTTAGATTTAATCAAATTTATTTGTAGTAAATTGAAGTTGAGCTCTAAAAACTTTTACAGAATAGAACGATCATGGCCCTAGGCCTAATAGCCTTCGGTGGATGTGCTGCCTACATCGCCTACATCAGGCACAAATACAGGTCCCTGGGATACTATGCTGCCGTTGAAGCAGACGGTTCAGAAACGTTTAAAAAAAAGACATCAAAGTGGAATTGATTTAATTCTAATTTGTACATATATAGATAAAAACTAGGTTGACTTCAGTTTTATGTAATCATTTGTAAATAACAAACAAATTATTTCAGACAAGCAATTTAATTGTTGTTTATATTTTTTAATTTTTCTTATAGAAAGCAGAACGGGAAAGAAACGTTTCTTGTTCAAATAATTTCGAATTCATTTTATTAGAACAATAATAAACAAGTCATTACTTTATAAAATAGAAAATAAGCCGAATAAATAGTGTGCATGGTTGTTCTATTGTTTCGGGCCTACTCTTGCTATAATCTCATCGAGAATCTTCATCAACTCTTTATTCTCTTTTGTTTTCTGCTCCACGAGGTCTGCCAGAGAATTGCTTTTCAACTCTGTCTTAGCAAGTATTGCTCTGATCTTCACCATCTCCACCTCGTGCTGCTTGCGGATAGTTCCTAGCTCGATATTAGCTCTGCGAAATAACTCGTATTAAACATAAAAAAATGAATGAATAATTTATAACATCAAGTTGTAAAAATACTCACTTTTCGAGTTGCTCCATCGCGTGACCTTTGAGGGTTTCGTAACGGTTTCCCAGAACCTTGATAGTTTTCTCATTCTCTTGAATACTCTCCTTCAGCACGTTTTCGTTATTTTTGTACACCTGGACAACGCTCTTCACTCGTTCGTACTTCTGATGGACGTCATTGAATGCAGCTTCTGTGTTACTCAGATGATTATTTGTTACCTTTAGTTCCTCTTGTAGTTGCTCTTTTTCCTTCTTAAAAGCATTTCTTTCTGATTCAGACTGAGCGATCATCCGATTGATAGACTTTTCATACTCATCGACAACAACACTGCAAATATCATGCAATAAATAATTTATCAAAATTCAATATTAAATTCAAATGACATGCTTCATGATTCGATTATATAAAAACATTGAATTTTGTTCACTTCATCTTTTTACTGTTTTCCTTTTCCTTTTCTAGCAATGAAACAGCCTCTTCCAATTTCACTTGCATCTCCTTTAGTCGCTTCTCATAAGCTTCCTTCTGTTTTTCCATCTCTTGAGAGTGAATGATCTTCATCTTTTCATTGTTTAGATTGCTCTGGATATAATTTGACTTTAAAGTCTCCAACTCTTTGGTTACATCCTCAACTAAAATATTTTCTGTTTCTTTTGTGTCCTTCAAATAAATTTCATTAGTTCATTTTTTCATCTTATTAGGTTATTATTTTATACGATTAATTTAAGAAAATAATGACCTTATTTTCGGTCGCGCTTTTGTCTTTGTTGAGAGTCAGCATTGACATCAGCCTATCAATGGAAGCCACGGTTTTTCTCACATTTTCAACATTCGACGTCGACGACGTTTCTTTCATCTCGTCCTGTTGTGAAGTTTTGGAAGCATTTGTTGATTGGGACAACATAATTGCGACACACAAGCAAATTGTGAGTACCAATATTTACTTATTAATTATTCATGATGTCAGTATTCTTATTTTCGTTCAAATTGCGAATCTACATTTTTTTCTAGTTGAATTTTACTCCGCTTCCAAAATGTACAAATAAATCTGGAAAGAGCAACCATAACATCTGTCAAGAATAATAACTTTTCCTTAAAAGTTTTGATACAACACCCACCCAGTTATTCTATAACAGTACTATTCTAATGTTGCATACATTTATTTATTGATTGTTGCACATAAGAAGAGAATTAAATTGCGGACTATTATTGATCAATAAAAAAAATGCTGATATATTTCTTATATCTTATAACAAATTTGACAACTTTATATCAATAATGAATAATAATTTTGTTTTGTGAAATTGAATTCGAATATTTTCACAAGAGTAATTGATTTTTTTCTGTCTAATTTTGAAAATCTCTATTTTAAAATTATAGATGTAAATTTGTTTAATTAAAAAAAAAGAAAAAGAGCATAAGAAAATATTGAATTCGCTTGAATTCACTTTAATTTCTCCATTTGACATTTCGCTTGTTCAATAAAAGACCTAGAATCGAAATCTCACCTACAATCGTCCCACTTTAATTATCAAATAAAAAAATGTTATCGGTTAAATTATTGAATCTCACGCACCACATAGACAAGAAACGAGATTCGTTTGAGTCACAAATAAAAGCGATTGATCACTATTGCGTTTGTCAAGTTTGTCTTAGGACGCTGCGATTTTTTAACACCCACCATCATTCTGCCCTGACGCTGGTCTTGAGCGCCGACGCATACATGAGGAAGGACGCACGCTTGAAAGAGACATAGATATAGATATACACCGTATATCGAACAGACTATGTATAGAACTCAAATTAGAATCAGACTTTTAAATTTTATGGTTAAACAAATTTGATTATCAACTTGCGTTATTTGTGACAAATAATGAGAATATGCTCATTTCTAGTCATAATAATCTTGAAATGAGAAAATTAATTTAAGGAGAAGGTTTTCAAACAGAAAGACCATGTTTGTTTGTTTGATACAAATGTTGTATATGTATTTTAGCATAATAGTAATAATTACAAGATAAAAGCCGTTTAAGCACACTCTGTCGATAACCATACGAATGATAAAAGTTCGTATATAACAGAAGAACAGTAATTGCTTGTATTTGTCTCGTGTCTCTGTTTTCGATTTGTACAAGCGCGATTTGATGAGTATTAAAAAATAAGCAAATACTGTTGTTCTTGCGTAGAATTAACATGGCAAGCTTTCATGGCATACCTCAACGGTATATTATTGTTAATAAATCTCCGTAGTACTTCTAAAGTAATTCATGCTAAACGCAACGCGGATCATCGCGTAATAAATAATAACTCAGTTACAGAGAAAGAGAAAGAGAAAAAAGGGTGTCATATATTCAAAATATATATTTTTACAATAATCTGTATTCTGTACAACGTCCCATAGCTGAGTATAGTAACCATTCCATATTTGAGTACCAATTAAATTCGATATTGTAATTATTTTACCAACAATATCAATAACGTATTTCATCGCCACAGATGTGCTTACATTCTTGTTTTCATTTCTTTTTGTTTTTGTCAAATACCCACGATCGAGAGAAATGTGGTGGGTCTTTCTAAATGCATTATTTAAAATTGATTATGGTCGTGCAAAACCAGTCAGTTTGACTGCAATTTGATAACTGCGAGAAAACCTCTGATAATATTTTTGTCGTCAAATATTTACATCTCTCATTAACTTCAATTGCACTAAGATCGTGTAATAGAATATAGCAACATTAAGTCGTAAGTTGTATCACAAATATATAAACACAAAATTACGACCGGCCGGTCGCATCTCGAATTAAGGCATTTCAGTATCTTTTTTTTTTTTTTAACAATTTGTCAATCACAGCAGAACCTGTCGTGTTTTTAATTTACTTTCTTGACTCTTCTCAAATTTGTCTATTTTTATAAAATATTACATCTAAGATAAACGATGAAAATAAAATTAAATGCCTTACTTTGACAATAGAAAGTATAAAAAATAGAATAACAGTTGTTCGTTTAGCACCATAGAAAAAATAGAAAATCATTTGATTGTAATATTAATAATAATGATAAAAAAAAGGATAAAATAATGTTCATTAAATACGATAGGTTCTAGAGTTCGTACATCTGCATCCGAATAAACAGTCTCTCGCATACACTTAGTCTTAACACCATTATGTTGGTAGAATTCTTTTGATTTGACATCCTGCTGTTGAGGATTTCTTCACAAAATTGACAATACCTTATCGTAACGAATCGTTATAGTATACAGTTCGGTTACATTATCATTTTCAGGCGAAATATTTAATACGCGGTTCCAAAGAGTGGACAACACTCTAATATGTAATGTCGTTTGTGTAGTGTAAAATTGATACATTTCTTAGTTCTTTTAAAGAGTTGATTTTCATCTATAATGCATCTCTATTTTATTAATATTTATTCATAAATATAATATATATGAAAAATATAAGATGATAAGTTTGTGTACACTGGAGATATGTAAAATGTATAAAAACTTGACCATTTATTCATTGCAATTCAATGCGTTCATCGATGACAGTTTCAGTGCAATTTCGGTGACGTCACCGATGGATGCCATTGAAAATTATTCATTCTAGAAATAACAAACGACGTATGCCCCGTTTTTACACACGTTCCAAAGACTCATTCAATAGTTGAACGGATACCAATCATATTGTACAGCCTGTGTGTATACTTATTTTGTTCAACCTGTATATTCTAGTTTAATCAGTCACTTAAATCTTCTTGATACAAAACGTTCGCAAATATACAATTTAAGCTCGACTTTTTAGTATTAAAAAATCACCTTAATTTTTTTCAGGAATCTATCAAGACCAGATCGTGCGACAGTTAACTCAAAAATTATTTGTGTTATAAACAACATTGAGTTGTTCGATTGTCTCAGTCTTTCATAATGCATCATTAGTACCGCCTCAATTAATAACAGCAGATATTTTTTAATTAGTTTTAAAATTCACAATTTATACATCATTTTTACAACCAAGCGTCGATTATAAATATATTCGTACATTTTTTGTCATGAATTGTTTTTTTTTCACAAACAAACACTTTTTTACAACTTGAACAATTGATTGGTATAATTAATTAATTCGTTAGACTTCAAGGAACTTTGAGTATGCAAATCAACACCAGTATTGAGATGTGAGTGATATTTCAAGAGCTCGTACAAAAGCACTCTGCTTTCATTCTAATTGTACAATTCAAGTTTGTTTTGTTTATTTTTTATTTTTGTTCGATAGAATTATGCCATTAATGTTGGTTCTGTTTCAATGTTATAATAATCACAGTGAGATGATTTAAAATATAATTAATTGAAACTAATGAAATTTGGCTTCAGTTTAACATAATGGTATAAAATAATAAACTCTTTTTATTGTGTGCGTTTAAAAAAATTTTGAGTTTCATAAAAAATAAAAGATAAAAATTAATCACACTTTAATCACAAGAATAACAATGAAACAGTTAAAGTTGTGCTCAATTAAAATATCGAAAAGCTTTTTTTCGAACAATAAAACAAATCAATTGATAGAAAAATAATAATTTGTGTATAGAAGCATCCGAAACTAGAAACGAAATGATATGAGCAACTAACTGGACAGGAAACTACTTAAAATCAACTGTACATGATCACAAATCATCGTATAGGTGATTCCTGTGTCAACTTGATTCGCACAATTGCGTAAAAAACATTACTTTGGGTATTAATTAAAAGTTGACATTATCTGTCTTGAAATATCACCGCGCGTGTTTCGTACTAAATGCATTCCGAGCTGAATCGCATTGGAAAGCAAAAAAATTCAATTCCACACTGCTGTGTATATACGTATATACTTAGACATATGATATACAAAACTAAAATCATTTTGTACATAAATTGAGCGGACCGCGTGGTTTCGCGGCTGTTCCGCAAATTCATTGTCCTTCGTTAGTGTTCGTGTTTTTTAGTTCCCTCGTTCAAAAATGTAATTCACGGGTGTTGTGAGAGAATACAAAACACGAACAGTTGAAACGGCAAGCGTAGCAAATTGAACGCGCGTCTTTGTCATAAATACACAAAAATGTGTGTGAATACTTGCATCAACCTCATTGCTGGCGCTCGCACGATTGTAGAATCAGTAACCAACCCTGGGTTGCTGTATAGTCATTTCATGACGACCGAATTACAATTATTAAAAGCTATGATTCATGTAAATTCTATTTACAATACACGTCGGAGTCGCAATGAAATGGTGTTAATATGATGCAACAATTGATTAGTGATTTTAGAATATTGCGCAACGTCCAGCAAAAAAAATTGACATCTTCGCCCACGCGATATTCAGTTGGATTTGTTACATTTTGTATGACTCCCTTTACGGGACAGTGCTCTTGATTGCGGCCACCTTGCTGTATTGCTCGTCGGCCTGGTTGGTCACAGTCTTTGTTGGGTAACCCGAGCCCTGAGTGAAGTACTCGTTCGGGTTCGTCTTCTCAGTGCAAGCAGTAGTCTCATCTTCGATCCCACTGCTGTCACCGCTGCTGACACTATCCTCCGAGCCCGCGGATTGCCACAGTGGCTGCATGTCTTCGACCGAGCCGGCTTTCTCTGGAACGGACACGGAGTGCAACATCTGATAACCGGGAGAAGTGGGCTTCGAGTTCTCCAAGTTTGACGAATTGTTCATGATGTCAGGGATCCCTGTGATCGACACATATGGCGCTGTCCCGTCCGTCGAATAACACGAGTTGAATGACTTTCGCGATGGATCGGTTTTTAATGATAATGCCGGAGCGTTTTGCAAATGTTCGAAAGTGTTTGGCTGGACTGGTCTGAAAGCAAAGATTACAATTACACATTGGTACAAGTTTATTCTCATTTCATCCATGCGAATTTATAAGTACCTATTTGAACTAGTATCGCTGTTGGAAAAGGAAGTAGGATTGGTCCGATCGGTAGACTTGGCATTCGCCACAGCCAACGCAACGTACGGAGTTGCGCTCTCTCTGCTTAATGTAGCCGCCGTTTGTACATAAGCGAAGTCATCGGATTTGGGTCGCACTTGCTTTGGCATGGCACCCAAGATGCAATATGCGCCCAGATTGGATATCTCGCCTGGAATCGGACTTGAGTTGTTTGAACCATCTTCCGACGATGCCATTGTCACGTAGCCTGGAGGGACGCAAGCTAACGTTACTGTATCGCAAAACAATACAACGATCTTTGTTAGCAAATGATAGTCCCCATTTAGAAATCACACACCAAGAAAATGTTAGTTAGAAAAGAGATAGATAGAGATAGATAGAGATAGATAGATAGATAGAGAGAGAGAGAGAGAGAGAGAGAGAGAGAGAGAGAGAGAGAGAGAGAAAACCATGCATTAGATTGTTCACCTGTGGATGAACGAGTTTGTGGTGATGATGCGAAAGGTTCATCCTGAAGACTCGTGGAAGACTTTGTCAGTGATACGGAATCGAGCTGTGGTACTTCTCCACTTTTACCGAGTTTCATGTATGGATCCCATCTTGAATCCGTCATACTACTCATTTTTCCACTGTTCACATTGCGCTGACGCAAACTGGACGTTTCCCAGGCCAGTGACGGTTCAAGCAATTTGTTACAGGTGGAGATTGGATCGACATCAGCACCGCTATCACCAGATACATGCGATTCAGAGGTCAATGACGATGTTACGGATTCTTGACCACTTGAGCAACCACTTGAGTCGGTAGATGATTGACGTATGTGTTGCTCGCCTCCTTTCTGAAGCAATTTCTACGAACGAAAGAAAACTTGTATAAAAAATTTTCAAGTTCAGAGATGCAAAAAGAAAGGCAAACAAAAATGTAGTCACCATATTAGGAGCAAGACCAGGCGGAAGTTTGATACCAACATCTCGCATATCTTGGCACTTGATGTATAATCTGAGAAATTATTGAATTAAAATATTAATTTTATGACTATGAAAAAAAAGGCTATTCACAATGGAACTCAGTGAAACAGGGTAATCGAAAATGAGTTATAAATTACTTACCAAAATTTTTTTCCAAGAACAATTGTTAAACAAATAAAAATAAAGAAGAAGAGTGACAATAAAAATTAATAATTGCATATGAATTTATTTGTTCCACAAATTGTTGACAATGCACTTCTAATAAAAAACAATTTTAAAATAAAATGATAATTTCAGTGTAAACTATGGATTATAAATAAATGACTATAAAATAGAAAAAAAACAATAAGATTAATTCACAAAATTTGTATCGATGGCTCATTTTGGCGCTATTTACATCTTCCAGATTAATACGTGTATAACACACAATGTCCCGTCAACAATATGTCGCATCGACATATGCTTCGTCACAAAAATCAAACAGCATACAAATAATTATAAATAAATTACTTAACTTAATGAATCAACCGTTTTAAAAATTGATTTTGTCTTTCGCTCAATTAATCACACGTTGGTAAATGGCTGTTTCTCGTAACATCGATACGTACAAGCGCCAAACAATCCGCACGAACCTGAAACCGTTTTTAACTGGCGCTGTGAAACTAATACCATAATAGCACCAAAACTGCCTTTTTCCCTATAATAAAACTACACAACATAACTTAGTACTCTTATTACCCTATTTCACCATGTATCAATTGAATTTAATTTAAACATCAAATATCATAACGCTTTTATATAATAATTAAGGCGGTATGTAAAGACCGTTGTGCATCAAAAACGCGTTTAGGTCCTGCATTAATAACAAACATTGAAACATCAAACAAAATATATCAAGCTGTTCGTATAGTTGCAAAGAATTGCCTAATGTACCTTGTTTAGTCTTTTTTTTTAGTTTATTTTTAGTACAGGATCTGAACTCGTTTTTCATAAACAACGACCTTTATTCATCGCCTCAATTTTTTTGTTAGAAATTTATCTTAAATTGTAGAGAATTAAAGTAAATGTTCGTGATCATCAAAATGTAAACGAAAGATTAAATACCTCTTAGACACCATAGCAAGGACAGCAATGAATGCAATGATAGCAATAATGCAAATTCCCCACATTCCAATTTGCAAGTTCTTTGACGGACCTAAAAAATTGCAAAAGAATTTATAATTATTTTATTAGCAACACATATTTCGAAATTGAAACATAAATAAGTCAAGCTCTCAATGATATTCTTACCTCCACCATAACAATTGCCTTCGCCTGCAATAGACCACGGCCCGTACAAGTGTGTATTATTATATGCAATGTTTACAGCTCTAACTTGGAACTTGTAAACCATTTCTCTACCGACCGTTTGACAATCAGGAATTGAAAGTTGGGATTCTGAAACATATCAAATTTCATTCATCATATAATAATGTTTACAAACTAAACTAAATTTATCTTAACTAATTTCATTTTGTCATTAACTTTTAGTTTTATCTTACCTGTTCCAGTGCTATTATGTATATGGAAGCTGCTATTCATAATCTGATAATAATCCAAATTACCAGCTACGATTTCTGGTGCTTTCCAAACAACTTCCACTTGGCTTGAGTTGATGAAACGCACACTCGGGATGTCGATCGCACCTGGTACACCAATGTCCGTAAAGGCGTAAACAGGAGATGACTTGACACTGCAAGACACCGTGCAAGCCTTGACAGAGATACTGTAATTCATATGCGCCAAAAGTCCATACAATACCACCTTCGTTCCATTCTCAACCTGCAATTTTATACAAACAAACAAAATGCATTTTCAAATCAAAACTAATTGATTTATTATATTTTTGCACAATCAAATAAAACAAAAAACAAACCTTGACTGATTTTGAGTTATAATAAACTTCATGGTATCGTAGAATACCATTCATAGGGGTAGGTGCAGTCCATGATATCACAGCGGAAGTATTGGTAACATCATGGACCTCAACGTTCTTTGGCGGCGAGCTAGGAGCAGCCTCAAGGGTTGTATTAAAAAGAGGGTCGCTATGCAAGCCCTCGCCCTTCTTGGTGAGAACGGCTACCGATATCTTGTACGTGGTGTATGGTTTGAGCCCTTGAACAATGCCGTGAATTGTGTGGGGTTCCGCCTTGATTGTAACGTTCTGCATCGAATTATTTTGACAACTCTGGTCGTAAGGATTGACAATCGGACAGTAATAAATCTTGAAACCTTCCACGAGGCCAATACGATCGGAACACTCGAGCTTCCACCCAACTTCAATATAATTGGACCCAATACGATTGATCCATGCAGACTTCATCTTGCCAACCACCTTGTTGTGAATTACAGTGCACGAAGCCCAAACCATCCCGCTGCTCGCAGATTCTGTATTAGCCGAAATGGCGAACTGATAAACTTTGCGTTCGTCCGGCACTGTCATATTGTATACTGTGATGTTTTTGGGAACGTGAATCCAATCGAAATAACCCTAATGACGAACAATCAATTCCATAAGCAAATTTCATCAAATTAAAATTTTTTTTTTCTTCATTCTAATTCTATGTGTACTAACCGTGCACTGATAAGGTCTGTCACGATCATTATCACACCAAAAAATGGTATAATTTTTTATTTCTCTATTTGATTTCGGTGGGAGTTTCCAGGACAACTCGTACAAACCCTTGTCAAAAGCTATCTTCGTGAAAGCGATAGGCTCGACAGGCTCTGTAAACAAAAAAAATATTAGACAAACACCCTAACGACAATAACTTACAAGCATAACTTTGAAATAACAAATACTCACGTTCGTTTCGACTTGGTACGTATATCTTAGCAGTCTGTTTAGTCTCGCCAACAATGTTTACGGATGCTATTTCAAATTTGTAATTGTTGAAGCTCAGGCCCTTGAATTTAGCATAAGTTTTTGTCGTTTCGTTAGGCATCGCCTTCACCCGTCGACCACTCTCCTCCACCAACATCACCGAGTAATGAAAATTATCGCCGTTCTCGTCTTTTACTGAAATCACTTGCCAATAAAGATAAACATCCCTGCTGTTGTTGTTCTCGACGACTTCAAAGCTACCGATGTCCGTTCGCGGTGGGTACTTTGGCACTGAAATGACACTTTTGTCATTAAAAATCTGATGCTTTTGAAACTTATGCTAATCGAACAGAGATTTGACAACTTACATTTTGGTGAGGTTCTAAATGTAACGACACTGTAATTTCCCCACTTGCCGTTTTCCGTTGATGAGGCACTTTTCATGCTGACCCTTACGTCGTAAACCGCATTCGCATATTTCAAGTCGGTCAGGTTGTGGTATATCTTTGGTGCCTTAGTGGGTGTTGGTAAATTGATAATCTACAATAAAAAAAATTAAAACCGACCTCAACACATTAACGGTGACGTTTAAAACTTGAATTATAAGCGTTTTTTAATAACTAATTTAAAATAATAATCTTTTCATGAAACAGTTCCAGTTAAATATTTTAACGAGTTAGGTTTGAGTGCATGTTTATTCATAAAATATAAAAAGTTTGCAACAAGATGCACTAAACATTACCTTCCAAGAATTCATAGGATCCCATTGACTTTGATACATGACTCTATGATTCAAGCCGGGCGGAAAGTTGTCCAGGGGAAACGGCAACGACCAAAACAAATAAACGCTGTCGGATGTTTTGTTGATTACAGTCAAGTTTGTTGGACTTGCTGGTATCACTGTAATTTGAGATAAACATCAACGTTACTTTCTTGTGATAATTAATAGCCCGACATTAGACGAGTCCAAAAGTAAACATCAATCACAAGTTAGGCTGCTCGTATTCTTCGAATACGGCTTGTATTGCAATGCTTACTGTTAGCGAAATTGTCGTAGTGGTAAGTGAATGAGTCTTCTCCGAGAACGTTGACCGCTGTTAAAACCATGGTGTAATTCGGATAAGGTTGTCTGTAAAACGGAATCGTCGAAGTGTTCCAAACACACTTATTTTGAGTCAACATGTGCTGATGTGGAGGTGGACAATAATGCGGCCTTCGTCCTACGATTCCAGCCAAGAAGAACGACACGTTGTATCGGGTTGTCACGTAATTCTGTTTAGGCGTCCATTCGCAATGAAGGCTTTGCCAATTCTCTGTAATGCATCCAAAACTCAAAGGCCGAGTTGGTTTAACTAAAATAACAAAGATAAATTAATTTTATTTTTCATTTAAGTTTGTATTATTAATTAAATTTAATAAGTTGATCAGAAAAAATACAGCCTGATAAGTCAATGAATAAGATGATAGTGCAATAAATAATCCTTTGACCTTAGCTGATAGGAAGAAGAGAAAATACTGCAAAGAAATATGAAAACACAAGACTAGTATTGTTTGAGTAACGATTGAAATTCTTTTTTGTAAAGAACGATCAATCTGTTCGGAAAACTGCAATTCTATGAATAATTAATAAAATTTTTTGCTTTCTTTCAAACAGACATTATATTTAGTAACTTCATAGTATTTTACATTTAAACTGAAATTACTTATTATTTATAAAGGAGAAATTAACTCGTGAATTAATCAAGCAACGCATATGAAAAATCAAAACAGTGCAATATATAAATGTGGACACGTGAGTAAGATAACAACTGATTATACAACGTAGCTGATTAAAGAGAACAGTTTAATCCGACACGAATCACTTGCGCAATCGTGCCTAATCTAAAATAGTAGAGTGCATTGGCACTTAATTGAATAGAAATTAATGTAACTAAAAATGATGAATTGTTAATTACTAAAAAAAAGCACCAATTGGTGTTTCTAAATCGATTTACATCGACTATCTTAAAGATATCAAAACTGAGCAGCAATTTCGTTTCTACCGTATTCATAATTTCGTTTGTTTTTTTTTTTGATAAAATTGAGTGTATTTTGAAAATTATATTATTTTTGAATAAAAACAAATTGTTTAATGATGTGAGATGATTGACGCATCCAATTGGCTATAAGATCTTACATCCGATAACAACTTTGTTGAGACAGACAGCTTCAAGGGCGTCTTTATCGTTGTCCACGTTGTGTCTGAGTTTGCAGTAATACATATCCTCAGACGGCTGCGGTTCCTGCATATAAAATTCAATAGCCGTCTCGTTGAAGATACGCACGTACTCATTTTCCACGCGCTTTTTGTTGCGTATGAAAACCAGATCGGAAGCGTTGCGCCCGGGGAAGCGGGAGTTGACAAACGTTTCATTTAGCACACACAAGATCCTTAACGGTTGTCCAAACTCGATCGTGATGTCGCCCTTCGGCCAAGTCCCTGAAACACAAGAACAAACGATTTGAGTTTTCGCTGGAAGAGTTTAAAAAAGCCCCCTTTCGTATGACTCTGCCAAACGTTAAATATAGGTGGTATGAATTTAGCACGACTTCAGAATCCTAAAACAAGAAGTAAGGGCATATTTTATTTATATTCACGTGTACACGAGAGCTGAAAAGCTTAGACACTCTTATCCATTTCTCTCTGACAAGAGTAAATAACAAATTCAGTCTCATCATTTGATCGCTTTTTTCTTCTCATTATATCTTTTTCGGGAAAAAAAAGTTGACTTTTTCTTGTCCGATTAAATTCAAACCTAGTCACTCTCTGATCTTGAATTACGACACATTTATTTATTCGGACGCGATGGTCCGCGATGATCCTTTTTTATACCAAGAGAGGCCCCTATAAAAACAAATTTGCAATACATGTAAGAGATAATCGGGCGCCCACAAACCAGTGACCGGGGAAGACCTATATATATAATTTAGTACTTTCTTAATGCTAATGAAACGCCTCATTAGCAATTTTATTGCTCCGTTCACTATTTAAAAAAGAATAGTTCAGCTATACCTTCGCAGAAAACATTGTTCATGCATATATGGGCAATGTTAAAACTCAATTTTCATCATCATTAAGTTTCTCGATTTCTGTGAATCGTTCTTTCTATCAAAATCTCAACTCCTACTTACACAAATTTTAACTCTTTCACCCATGACGGGACATATGTTGTCCCACTTATCTTCCATTTGTTTTTGTGATTTTACTTAACCTGTTTTTTAATATCATTGTATTTTCTCATCTAGAATTGTCTAAGTGTATACAAGATTAAGTTTATAACAATATTACTAAAATTAACAAGTAGTTAAAATTTTTGGTCTGATAGAAAAATTCATGGGTTTATAAAAAAGAATGAACCTAAAGCTGACCAATGAATTTAATTATTTCATCACTCAAAATTAATTTGGTAATTTGCAGTTGATTCGATTTAATCTAATTAAATCAATGAACAATTAGATGATTAAACGAACAATTAAAAAAGAATTATTATTTACGATAACAATGCCTAATTTATGACAAAAAGAACAATGCAAGCTATTCGAAATGTTTCCCTCAATAATTTAACTCTGCTTTTTGCAATTTTTTTGCAAATTTGCAAAACAAAATGTAAAAGTGCAAAAAATTTGGATCATTGAAGTTTCTAGTTATCAATTATTCAATTTTATTATGTATAGGATATAAGATAATATAATGTGTTTAGTTGAGATAATGGTCTTCTTTTGGTTTGTACACATCCAATCAAACATTTTGTCAACATTCCATTAATTAATAAAAAATCACAATTACCCCACACACATATAAATAACGAGGTAATTGTAACATTGAGCATTCATATACATTATATATATACATTAAATATGCACAAATGTTGTTTCATTCTACAAGAATAATAATTTTAATAAATAACCGCAAATTACCCGATGAAAAGGGGTATTAATTGAGACTTTTGAATAGGAGTGGCACTGATTTGGTTTTTTAGATTTTTCTCAAAATTTTCAAATGGAATAACTAATTAATTTGACATTATACATTTGTTTTGCCACATTTGACATTAGATGTTTTTTTAAAAAAATGATTTTTGACGAACTTCCAAATAATACACATTGTTAAATGTGTAATCGAGGTGGCATTGCAATGCTTGCGGTCAAAAAGGCACATTGCGCGGATTAAGATGAGGGCTCAAGCCTGATGACACCTTTGAAAGAAATTCAGTTTGTGAGTCAACATTTGAACATTTTTTATAACAAAAACCATATCATAATGTTTTGTAAGCCAAAATCATAAGTTGTTATCAATAATAATAATAAAAATATGTCGTTTAGTGGGCATGCTCAATAGTGCACATTAAATTATAATATGAAATAAATAAACAGGAAATTATTGTCGTTAATTTATGAACTGTTAGATGAAATGTTTCTTATGTATGACTATGATTGGAACGATTTACACTAATTAGTGGATTTTGAAAAATGAGTGAAAAAATTGACTTACAGCCTGGTGTTTCGATGCCAGGATGACATCCGCTGACCCTTAAGAAGGGTAATAAAATGAAGCAGAAGACAAAGATAGCCATGTGCCGTGGATAGATTCGCCATTGGCACTGGAAGTGCGAGGCCGCGGTTGGCGAGCATCTTCTTTGATAAATGGCAGATTCGACTGGCTGTGAGCTGCACGCGTTCTCACACAATTCCGAGATACGGCTCACGGGCTCTTGATTTGCGCTTACGCGGCCGTTTTGGGATGTGTAGATTGTTGACAGCAGCGGCTCTGCTGCCTCGCTTGAGTCTTTTCTGTCCTTTCTTCGTGACTTGAGCAGCATGCTGTATGAAGTTCGCGCGTCGAGCAACGACACAGGTTTCCTACGCGCTCGAACTCTTGTATCCAGCTTGCTCGACATCGTCAATTCTCCCATATCTGAAACAGTCAACCAGTTTTCTTTCTCTACTATATTCACCATTTTTAGTTTTAGAAAATTAGAAACACCACATATTGTATTCAACCGTTCCATCACGAATTCAAACTTTCAAGTTTCAATTCATTCTCAAAAACAGTTTACCCACAGTCAGACTCAAAACATCATTTTGTCTTTTCATTTCAATTTTTTACTACAATAGTTTCAATCATTTCATATAATCATAGTTTTGCATACACACACACACACACAACATGCATATATTTCATCTCTCATTTCTTTTTGTGAATTCATTTTATTATTCTGTGTCAACGAATTATATATTCTTTGAAAATATACTTGCTTTATGTACGGTTAAACAGTTTTTTAGTTGAAACATTAAATAATAATCAAAAATGACGATATTAACGGTAAAATTCTGAGAAAGATTAACATGAAGCACTGTATAATTATGGTTACAAGCACAAATGTTCAAACGTACATTCCAATAACATAGAATGAAGGAAGCCATGCTTGAACGCTGTTTTGATACTTTTTCATATATTATTATTTCATTTGGAAAATTATAACATGGGAAAATTCGTTTACAATAAAATCTTGAACAATGCTTTATAAAGCTCAACAGAAAGTTCGTTATCATTAAATTTTTGTTGGTCCAGGTACACCAATATTGTTCCACTGCTAATCTTGGTTTAGAATCAATTTTTTGCGAGTCAATTTACATTATTCATTTGTTCAATTCAAACAAACTCAAATAAACTTCACTCTATTCAATCAAAAAAAGAAAAAAAAAACAAATTTATTTAAACAAAAACTATGATTTGAAAAAGTGGAAAAAAATGTCGTAACAAAACGTGATGCAGCAATATCAGATGGGAATTCGAAAAAGTAAAGAAAAGATGAGATTGGAAACGAGCGAAAAGTTGGCAGAATATTGGTAGTGTAAATCTGCGCGGCATCCAAGCGTTCCACGGCCGGTTGTTTATCAGACTTGAAGACCAAGTGCGAATACTGGGAAGCTTATAATCCTGAGAGGTGCGATAATTCAGGAATAATTAATCGGCGTTTTGTATGTAGATCAAAAGGAGCTGCGGATTGGTTCGCCGTTTTGCGGCTGAGATTGTCCAGATAGCACAGATAAAAGATCGCCATGAATAATTCAACGTGGAATACACACCGCCAGCACCGACATAAATCTCAGACGAATTCGCAAACTCTTCTCTCCGTCTCTGTTTTTTGCACATCAATATGTCCTCTCTCCCTCTCTTTCTCTCTCCAATCGTTCTTCTACCGTTTTCTTGCTCGCATCTTTTTTCTCCTCCTCCGAGAGCTGATACGTGAATTGAAAACGCTCTTGCTGCTCGATTTGTGCTTGATTATTTTACTGTCTTTATGGCTTCCGTTTGATTTGATGCCTTGCGCTTCGCCATTGTATGGAAAGAAGATGAAAACAACATCGTATGCAGCCCTTGGAATGCTGCAATTTATATTTCAACTTTTTTACTCCTTACTTAAAAAATGACAAAACTAAGCAAACTTTGTTAATCTTTCATATCGTTGTTTTTACTTTCCTTTTAATTCATTATCTTTCAAATTTTCCTTCTTTTCATAATCACATAATTAATTTTAAATAAAAACAAATTTTATTTCGTTTAGTTATTAATTTTATTCAAATTGATACAACATTTCATTGTTGCTGTTATTTTATTTCCAATGAAAAAAAAAGAAAAACATTCAGCATCCTTAAAAATCCAAGAAAAATTACAAGATTTTTCTTCAAATCCAGGAATCGTTTGAAATACTGAAATAGAATAAAATATTAAAAAAAAATTTTTTTAATAAAATAAATAAATTTATATTTAATAAAACAAACAACTTCTTTAGTTTATACCAAAAATTACATTCAATGTTTGTGTGAATCGATGTGATTTTTTTTACAGATAAACGATATCTTTTAACTATAAGGTCTCTAAATCGTTTAAAAAATCTTAAAATTGTATAAATTATAAATATATAATGTAAATTTATAAATATATAAATCTCTACTCTATATTACAATTAAATTTAGATTTATAATTAAGATTGGATAGAAGAGGTTAAAAATAAAATTTGTCAACATGAATTTGACAAGGATTAACAATTAGAAAAATAAATATCATTTGAAAAGTATAACGTGGAACAAAGGGGACTGTCTGCGTGTTTTGTTTTTGCGACAAGAGTATCCCTTACTATCGCGGGCTCATTGATGCATCAATCGATGAAACATAATTCGAATCAAAATTACGCGCTTCCTTTTTTGTTTCCATTCCAATATTATTTATCGCCCAGATAAAACTTGATCAGTTTCATTACAAAAAAGACACCGCGGTGCACATTTAATCAATTAATATAATAAAAAAAAAAACAGTTTTCATTTGATTTCTGTTTCTTAGTTAAACAATGTTCATTGAAATTGATTCAATTGAAAAAAAAAAAAAAAAAAAAAAAAAAAAAAAAAAAAAAAAAAAAAAAAAAAAAAAAAAAAAAAAAACAAAAAAAAAAAAAAAGAAAACATAATCCAACTTCCAAGTAACAAATATTTTCATGCAAACTGCACGTGCAAACTGTTGTGGAGAATCGTGTAGATTTCTTGTTAATGCGCTATATAAACAGGTGCGCCTTAGTAAAAATTGTACCTACAAATCCGATTTGTAACGAATTTAAAAGGCAAAAAGTCGTGAGCAAACTTTTATCTATCAGTTCATTAATATTTCTGACGAGTGCTAATGAAAATTTCAGAGCTTTGCTAATAATAAGATTGCAGAGAAGTTTCCTTTTATTAGGTAATGATTTTTTTCCTGAGTAAATCTGCAGCGCTAAAGTTGGTTATTTATTTAGATGAAAGTGAAATCAATGGTAAAAATGTAAAAAAAAAAAAATAAGAATAAAAAAAGCTTAGTTCAAAATGTGCGATTTCTGAAATTGTTGTTAACTTGTCAAATTTGCAATTGTTTAGTTGATTTTTGTATAATTCAATTGGTTTGCTGAACATTTTAGAAAAAAGATGTGAATTATCGTGAATCTGCTGATTCACCTGACTACGACGAAGCAGAGAAAATCCAAGCTGAAATTTGATCGACAAAAGCAGGCCTCGCAAGCGAAAAGTGCTGATTGAGAACATTCAGCGGGACGTTGATCGTTGAACAAATATTGACACACCGTGGACGACATTATTGTTTTGCAGATGCAGTGTGTGAGCGCCACGTTGCAAACTGAACGAATTTGACGGGCGCTGTTGATTCAAGAAAAAGTTTCGTCCTCCATCTGTCCACCTACGTCAATTGACAGGAGATAAAAAAGAAAAAGAAGAAGAAGAAGAAGAAGAAGAAGAAGAAGAAAAAGAAGTTGTTCGCATTATTGATACGATAAATTTTGGAATGAACTCCGAGTTGTAATTGATTGATTTGCGCATCAGTTTAGGAAGCTGTGCATTTATTCTCGGAGCGTACGTGTTTGGAAGGTTGGCTCGCGTCTACTAACCTAAAACGAAGCTGAAAAGAAGAAGAGGATCGGAGCGCGGGTGCATGCCAAAGCAAGACGTAGATAAACAGGGAGGCCTTTTTTGTCTCGGTCCGCGCTCTCTTGGCGCGGAGTAATTTGTCGATTTATTAGCCTTTCCGCAAGACTCCGCTTCGTTCTTTGGCGTTATAGTTATCCCGCGCAGAAATATAATCTCAACAACGTACATGATGTTCTCTTGGGCTAAATACAATACTTGTGTACGCACACAGCTACGCAAGTCCAGGGCCGGACACGCAGCCAGATCCCACGGGCTCTCTCCCCCTTCCAAATTCTTTGTGTTCCCGGCGATTCCCAGCTCGTCGTTTTATTTTCCAGTCCTAGTCGTCGTCGCACAAACTTTCTCATTAGCTTTTCAGCAAAATATTTCCCTCACAACTGCTTCTTCAAAACTATTTTTTAATAGTAAATAATAATAAATATTCTAATTCATTTCAAGAATTAATCAAGATTAGCTTCTTCAGATCAAGTTTTATCTCTAGTTTTATCTACCTTTTTTAGTTTCACTCTATAATTCGAATAAAATGGATTCAAGTTTTGTTATTTGCTTACTTTGAATCAAGTGTCATAATTTGAACAAATTAAAATCTTAATTTGAATTTTTGGTCAATAGCTCGATTAAATGGATTTTAATTGAATCACTTATTTGACAATCGTTTACAATACCTAATTAACTAATAGCTTTTCATATAATTGATTGTTATCAATATATCTTTAATTAAACACAAATGAAACAGTCTAGAGATGATAAAGTATCATCATTTAATAAAACTTTCAATGTAAAGTTGAACGTTTTATTTTGTACTCATATTGTTGACTTGGTCACTAAAGTTGGAACACTTTTTCCATGGCTGTAAATGCTCATCGAGTCTCAATCAAATTTATGGTGAATTTTTCAACAACGATTAGCGAGTTTGCTCAAAATTGAATTTTTTGTGTTTACAAAATCAGAACTGAGGCCATGTTTACAACACGACAACTATACTTGGCTTACGAAAAGCCAAGCCATTTTTAATATCACACATCAGCCAAACCGAGCCGATAATGACAAAACAATGAATTATTATCCCAATGAATTAGAAATGCCAAATAAATTGTCATGCAAGTTCTACGAATTATCTGACACAGAAATGAAAAGCTTATCATTTAGTAAGCTGTTGAAAAACAATTGAAAGAGAAAAAATGCAACGCCCATTATCGAAGGAAACAATCGAACGGAGATTGTAAACAAAATAAAAATGTTTTGTGTGTGCGAGAGAGAAAGAACTGTGAGGGAAGTGTGATAATTGCGCGAGGTGTAAGAGCAAGTTGTTTATGAGGCGGGATATAAAGTCTGACAAATGTTGCGATTTTGTGTATCGCGATTACAAGGAGACAACGCACGTGCGAAAGTTAATATAGTGTCGCACGTCAATAACAATCTCTCTCTGAGACAAAGTGAAAAAGGAGGAGAAATGGAGATCGCGTTCGGCCATCTCGTGGAGCGATACGTCACGAGCCGAAGGCATTAAAAAGCAGCAGAGCGGCTAGTTGAGAAACATTGAAAAATTGAGCTCACCGTTTGGGACTTGATGCTCAATAATCTCGACCTCTCTGCTTCATCGCTGGCCTCACAAAAACAAAAGCCTTTTTATCCTCTGTCTCACTTATGACACCACGCTTGTACCTATTGCTGTCTCTCTTACACGTGACAAGATTTGTGCTCGGCGACGGCGACGATGACGACGACGACAATGACGATCACCAAGACGCGCGCGCGCGCACTAGCACGCGACTCGCCCGAGCTTCACTGGTCTCATCCTCGTTGGCTACTAACAATAGTCGATCGACCACAACATTCGTTATTATGGCTCGGTTTGATTTTCTACCACTGACGCGTTGTACGTATGCTCTCGGCCGCGCGCATTGATACACTACGTCAGTGCGACCAACCAAACTAACTCAGCCAAAGACAAATAAATGGTCCGATGGTGCTGCTGCCATGGCGGCCAGCGCCACTTGCAGTTAGTCCCTATATACACACAAACACAAACACACACACACACACACACACACACACCTCTATAGATATACCTCAATTTCACGACTGGCGACATTTTATTTTGCTCTATTCCAGGTGATTCCAGACTTTTTTCAACGACAAGTCAATCGGACACAAATCCAATATCTTGTATAAAATTCATCACCTAAGTTTCTTCATTCTCAACTCATCCATATACCACTCATCAGCAATTACAATTAATTATTATTTATTTTATTTTATTTTATTTTTGGCTGACACACCATATGAAAGATAACGAATCAGTTAAATTATAATTTTTGAATAATAATGACATTGCAAATTTTGTTGTTTTTTTATAATATTATTTTTTCATCATTATTCAATCAGTATTATATTTCTCATAAAAATTGAATCAACATTATAGATGAAAAATCTATACGCAATTTTAAAATAAATTTCAATCGGCACTAAATGCGCTTTTAATATATTGCACATTTAATTTCAAATGAATAATCGAATATCTCAAAAGTTCAAAAGAATTGTTATTTCCGTATCGAAAGTATGAACGGCCATTTCAGAAGGCAATCAAGGGCCCTGAAAGCGTTCAGACGAGAACCGTAGTTGAACCGAGCGTTAATGGACCAAAAGCGTAACTCTGTGTCCTGTGGCGACGTGACAAGTACTACTTCACGCCCTAGAGCTTGAAAAATAGTGTTTCACACTATGTCACGTGCAGGCATCAAGAAATTTATTTTCTTTTTTGTTCAAACAAAACAGCTTACTAACTTGTTTTGGTCATTCATTTAATACTCAAAATTCACTTTTGAATTTTGGAAAACAAAATTTAATTTACCTTGTAAAAACCTAGAATCAAACAAAATTTATTCATAAAAAATTCGTCAGTTTTTGTACAATTTTATGTACCTTATACAATATTTATATATTATTAGGTAATTAATATTATTAACCTAAAGAAGTTAAAACATTTTAATTAAATGTATGAAACCGTACTTACTTAAAATGTTTAAAACTTAACTTATACTATGATTAAAAAGAAACATTAAGGTAAGCGTACCTTTTACGGTTATAATGTTCCTATTTGAGTTAATTTTAATTAAATTCGTTTTCAATTTAAATTAAAAACTGAGAGTTTGATCAAAATTAAGAGAGTTAAATAGATCAAAATTCGCAAAAATATTTATCAATATTTAACTGAAATTACCCCAAATTGGTACCGATAACATAAACTGGTACCTTTACTTCATGTTCAAATGTTATTTGATAAATCACCAAAATCATTTAAATAAAAGAAAGCAGAAATACTGTATAGAGTATTTATTAATCATATAAGAGATTGTTTCATATATAAAATACGAAACACTTTTAACAAGTTGAAAATAATTGTTGACGAGTTATAAAAAAATGTTGTTGGGTTATCTAAAAATGTTGCATAATTTATGCACGAATGCTATAACAACAGGTCGATGTGCCCAAAGTAACAATGTTCTCATAAAGTCGTTTTTATGTTGATACATATAGAATATCATTAATAATAATTTTTTTGTTTCAACCGCATATAAAATAATACACGTATACAATTTACAATTGTCTGGTTTACATTACAAATTGTAATTTACAATAAATACGTTCTAAAAGTTAAAAAAAAGAAAATGTTAAATGAAGATTATAATAATAAAGTAAATCAAGTGCACGTATCTTGTAAAACTTCAACTTGTCTTGCAAATAAACAGTCCAAAAATAAATAGTTTGATTTGACTTTAAAAATATTTAATAATTAATGGTTTAATCTAGATGCAACTTTGTCTAAATGCACATTATAAATGTTCTTTCTGTTTGCAAAAACTGGAAATGTCAAAGTCTTATCATTAAGGCCTCAGTTGAACGTTTACTTTCTGAGTTTTTCTTTAAAATCTTGTCTCGAATAGAATAATTGTTTTGAGTGCAAAATTTTATACCAAAACCAAATAAGTGATTGGCAAAAGCGCAGTTTGAAGGCCACTCGTAAATATACAATTTTTTTCAAAATCAAACATTAATTTTTAACAACGCGATACTCAAACACTTTTCCCTTGTACTTGACTGCGCTTTGCTTATTTGCAAAGTCCTGAATTTGTACATCTAAATGTAAGACGAAATAACTTGTAAATCTAAAATATAAAAATATATGCATATCTCGTTCGTATGTCCAGGATGAACAAACTTTTCAACAATGGCTGAACAAACAAGTCTTTTTATCTTATAGAAACTTACTTTTTTCACTTTTCATCTAACAATTCTTTTTCTATCACGACGTTTAAAAATCCGGTATCCTTTTCTTCAATTATACGAAAAAGTGCAGCTAACGAGTTTTCTTTTCTTTTTTATTTTCTTTTTTTCACTCTATGGAGCAATCAAACGAAGTTCTTTGGTCGGAAAGACTTAATCAAATATCAACAGATGTCAGCGCGTGATTTGAGGTAATTTTTGCAAACAAAATTGTGGACCAGATTTGAAGTTGAGATTCCAAAGAAGAATTATTGCATAGCTGGATTTAATTGACCTTTATCCAATAATTACACTTACTGGATTGAAAGCGATTTCACAGTACATGAGAAAAAATTGGCAAAACTATGAAAGGATTAAAAGAGCTGAATTTAAATTAATTTAATCGTCAAAAGTGGCCCACAACTTGGAAATGACAGTTTTCGTTTGCTTTTACCACGCGGAAATTGACTGTTAATGAGCAAACAGCTGCAGTATCATGAAGAACTGACGTTTGACCTTCGCAATCATGCTTTTACCGCTAAACAATATAACACTCAACGCTACACTTGCATTTTATCTTAGCTTCTCGGGTTTATTGACAAACAATAACCGTTTGATCAACGTCGAGAATTTAGGAACGTTATCTCGTTCCTGGCTCGTTTTCTTTGACACGCATTTCAACTTTCAATATATTATGGAAGAAATAGTGCAGTTTAACAAAACATTGATCGTTGGAATTTTTTTTATCATCGTGGTAGTTCCTACAATCAATCAGCAAATGAGCTCTTCTACGAATCGTCACATCCTTGACTGATGGATGTTGATCGCGACAATATCACAACGAGAAATTCGTACAATCGTTATTGCTGTTTTTTTATCAACACTTTTGTGTGAAATTATTCTTACGTCACCTGATGAGATTATTTCCTGCTGACAGTTCTTATTATTTTTCTAATTTTTCATTACTCAATTGGAGGATAATAAGAGTTTGGTGACGCAGATGAAATGTTACAATACGGTATATATGGTTTACATCTGTATACAATATCGTAGATAAAAAGTGACAAGCATCGTGACAATGCTTCGTAATTAGCTCTTTCAATTGAGCCAGTATTAGAATACTTGATGCCAACGTCAATCTAAATTTCTCAGCATCACATATCGTTTCCCTGAACTTATGCAATCGCGCCCAACTTTTAGCATTATAATTTCTCTTAACACTATTTCAACACTCAATTCAATCGAATGTTGAATTATACAGTTAAATAAACTATAGCGACTTGTGGCTAACAAAAAATTATGCAAATTCAAGTGTAACCGTTGCGAGCACGGTCGTTGGAAAAGCCAATGACGAATGTTGCATTCTTTAATCGATATACTGTTATCAAAGATAAAAGACGCCAATTATATCTTGATGTACAACATGCTTACAACTATAATGTGTGAGTGTGTGTACATATAAAGAACATAAACAAAATCTGTCCAATTTTTTTTCTTACTAATTTATGTACAAAAATTTCGAATCGACAATAAAATTTTGTAACAAAAATTCATAAAAATATTTGAAAAAAGAGTCTAACAAATGTAAGTCACAGTTGCTTTTAAATACATTTGTAAAAGTCAGAACTTGTATAAATAAAAAATATATAGTTGACATGATAGAGCGATCAAGCAGTCTAATTCGGCGATAAATGTTTGAGAAGCAACAACAATAAATGCCATCAGTTTAAAACATTACGAATTATATACCTATCTGTTCAGCTTGATCAAGCAGCAATTCAGCAAATAACAAAAACGTGCGAACCTTTTCGTACGCTTATTTTGCATATTCTGGTACAAACCCACTTCGATCGGGCGTATTCTTAATTGGTTGAACATGTCATTACTCTACAATCAATTTGAACAATTATAAGATTCTTAAGTTGAAGACAATATGAATAAAAACATCTTACTCTTTTTTCAAGTTTGATATAAAATTTAGAACAACGTGCAAGGCTTGGTGCAAGGCACTGCTTTCATTATCACGTATATTAATTTGCAACATTAAAAAAATGGTCAAAAGTTTAAGGAAATAAAAATTTGGTACGTGCATATACGATTAGCGCCAGGCTACACTCGTAGATGCTCGCAAGTATTATTGGATGTTAGAACTGTACCTTCCTCTGAATCAGTATTACCTTTTGTTCGCACAAGAATGGACTATCGTACACGTTATGACAATTGCAATTCTGTAAAGAAATCGAAATAAACAAACAAGAAGAAATTATGATTCAACACTTAAGATGAAGTACGACAGACAGTTTTTGAAAATTACAAAAAAAAACGTTCGTTCCCCTGATCACAGTTCGATTCTGTGAAACCTACAGAATTTATCTTTTTATATAATCACAGCGAGAAAAAATTGCTTTTCAATTTTCCACTGAGCTTGTTTGTATACCAGGGTACGAAGTCTTTGAATCATTAGTATAAAGGTTCGAATATATAAAATGAAAGGATCAAATTAAAATGAAGGTAATTGAATGAAGTAATTATATGAATTGTTGATATTGCGATGGGTTGGTTCAGGTTGTTAGATGTTCATGTCGTAGAGATGTGAAGGGGCACCTACCACTGAGGGCATCTGGCAGCCACGACGCACCAGCAGACGCACCGAAGGTCCGCCGTTGCGAATTATTTCAATCGCCTCGGTGTGGGTCATATTTTTTGTATTCACGCCATTTATTTCGATTATCTGATCTCCCACCTGAAATCATCAATATCATTGATTAAAATGAAAATAAAATCAACACTCCAATATTTAATTACATCAATTATTAATTCCGACTTGAAAAATATTATATTTCTGTGCTAGATGCAAAAGTGAGTCTTCACTTGCAGTTGAAACACATGATTGTTGTATAATGTGTTTTTATTGGTATATGAGCGCATTAAAATGTGAAAAATTCGTATTGGGAATTAACTTTTTTTTGGAAACACTAATTAATTTTTAGTTAACAAATCAGAAGAATTACACATTGGGTTTTGGATTTGTTTTAGCCATATGTTAAGCATTAAGTTGAAACTCATTTACAGATTTGTCATAATTTTAAATGATGTATTAGAAACACATGTTTGAAAAGCGTGCCTTTGCTCGTAACGAAAGTATAGTAGATTTATCTTCGGATTGAGGGTGTAACAAAGCTAACGGTAGGCTCGTACTTAATGTTTGGTTTGTATGAGTCTACCTAACACATTTACAACCCACCTATTTGAACTACTAAATGCGACCAGTCTGTTTTTTTTACAAGACCTGACTAAATTCTTCGGATGAAACTGGACCATATCCGATTTTATTGTCTTTGGAAACACACAACGTTTTCAAGGTTTTTTGTGAACGGACTCATTTTATTTAAACCAACATCTTATTTTGTTTGAAATAAATATAAAATTAAATTAAAAATTGAATCAACTTAGTAAAAGGAAAAATATCAAACTGAATACAAAAAATTGTTCTTGATTTTTAAAACAGAACATCTCTGTTATTGATGTAGAAAAGACTTATAAAAAGGAGTATATTTTAATTTTATGATTCATGGAAGAAATCGTACGAATTTGAACGTCTGGTTCTTAGATTTCTGTTTAATTTGCCAATGAGTAAAAATATTTCAATTTGATTGAGTTATCAAAAACTATGTTGTTTTATATTTTATATCACTTATATTGCTTACAGTTAACGAAAATTGGATGTAAATGTTTGAAAATTTTCTAATTTGCTCGTTTATTTTAATAATAATTTTTAATAATATAATTCAAAATTAGTAGAAATGAATGAAAAACTTATTCTTTCTTTCTTTAAAATTGACAAAAGATAATTATTGAAATCGTGAATTTCTTTTTTGTTCCGAAAATTCAATACACCGAAATTGACTAGGCAAAATAATTGAAATAGCAGTATAGGAAAAAAATGTTCAAAGATGAATAAGAAATTACAAGGTCCTTTGGCTTTTATTCTATACATCCATTATATTTCGTTGTGCAAAACTAGTTTGATGTGAAAATAAAGTCGTTGGATTGTTTCTTTTGATGTAAGACAAAAAAAAATCAAATAAGAAATTAAAAAAAAAAAAAAAAACACGCGCACACTGTGTTGATAGAAACCATTCGAATTTTTCAATTCGAATTAACACAATTTGCAAAATTAAGAAATATCATCTTTAGAGAAATCTGAAAATAATTCTAATTTTATTTCTAAAGAATGAGCAAGTGTATTTAGAACGTTTGCTATTTGCGATACCAATTTCAAGTTTGTAACAAGTTGTTTTAGATATTACTTTTACAGACAAAATATCTCGCCAGTTGTTATGTTGAAGTACTTTCAGTTTGCCAACAAATAGAAAATGTTGACTAATTAAACTAATTATTTAAATTAATAGAAAAACAATTTGTAACATTTTATGTTCATTTTTAATTATAAAAATAAAAACTGAACTGTAAAAACAGTACAAACTTGTAATACTCATTGTTGCGTTAGGTTCGTTAACTTACAACTGCTTCCAGTTCAACGATAATCATATCATGAACTAGTTTTTCATTATTACATTGCAAAATGACTTTGAGTTAATAATAATCGGTTAATAATAATCGGATTCGTTTTGCCACGGAACCGATACTTGCATTGCGAAGTAAAATCAAAAAACAGTTAGCATCATTAAGCACACTTTTCGTTCTACTTACTCTTAATCTATTATCAATGGACGCCGGGCCATTATCAGCAATTTGCAAAACGAATAAGGGCATGTTCTGGAACTCACGGCCGCCTCGAATACTAAAACCAAAACCGCGTGTTCCTCGTGTCAATTCGACCGCATGGTATTGTCCACCATCCCCATCGGTCTGTGATTCATCCTTAAAAAAAAAATTCATTAGTAAAATTTTCTAATTCACAAGTTTATTAACCTTTTTATATTACCCGTGAAACATTAAACTACCTTCTGTGACAATGAAGTATTACTGCAACAATCATCGAAAGGATATCCAATCGTCAACGTGACAGAGTAGCCCGAATCCTTAATCAAATTAACAATATCTTTGTGACAGAGATTGGTGATATCCACGTTGTTGACGGCAAGAATATGATCGCCCACGTGCAATCGGCCGCACCTCTCCGCAGGTGAGCCTTCTATGATTCTTCCGATCGTTGAGCCTGCTTTATTGATAGACGATATGATGACAAAGCCAAAGCCTTCGTTTTCCATTCTTGTGACCGTCACGTCGTATGGGTACTGCATGTGCATCGCTCGATTGTATGGCTGCATGCTATCCGGCAAGGGTTCTTGCATATGTTCTTGGGTGTTGATACGCCGACGAATCCCAAGCGTAACTCGGCCGTTTTGTGCTGCCTGAATCATTAGTTGTACTACATGGTGGTGCGACGAGTTCATTACACTCTCGCCATCGACGGACATGATCAGATCACCGGTGTTTAATCGATTGTCCATATCCGCCGCTCCTCCAGGCACAATATGTCCGACAGAAACCTGCTGACCACGAAAATTTTTTCCATGTTAACATTAATTTTTTTGTGACATTCATTAATAAGGAACGCTTATTGGTTTTATTTTTTGTTGCCATCCATCATTTTTGTCTCTTGAACTAACCTGAGATCCTTCTTCTGTGCCACCGACTATTCTGAATCCAAAACCCGTGTCTTGTCTAACTAACGTTACTAAAGTTTCAATCCATTCCATATCAGGTATTGTTGGACAAACCAAATCATTTGTATATTGATGATATCTGAAAAATAAAATCAACAATCAATTTATAATATGAAAAAAATTAATTGCTCTTCCTTTTTAGTCAATTATCAAAATTATATAAAACTATTTCAAGCATTTTAGTAAGATTTTAATTCTTCGACTGAAAGTTAATTTTGTGGGGTAAACAAAAGTTTGTGAAGTAGGCAAGAAAACACATGTGTGACGTAAAGTGGATGTTGAATATTAGAAGCTATTTTAAAACTAAAACAGTTGTACGTGTGTGAATGGTTCACGATTTTTTGACATTGTACATATCTTTTATTTTCTTAAGCTAAGTCGTATTAAACTCCTTGATGTGAGCTTCACTTCAAAGATTTATACACAACCAATTTTTCATCTCTCAAAATAATTATTTTTCAAAAAAAAAAAAAAAAAAAGAATGATTATTTTGTTAATTTGAGAGTCTATAAGAAATGAATCAATATTGAAACCTGAAAGGTGTGTGCTTTAGCTAAGTGCGATTAATTTGATTATACAATTACCCAAGTCTTTCATCTTTCTAAATAAACAAGTCTTGAATTTCGAAAGAAAATCATTTCTGAAATCAGTGAATAAAATAAAATGATAAGTTTTTTCTCACCTAGGTACAGAACTAGAATGCGGTTGCTCATGTTCGAAACTCGTAGTTTCTTTTCTCTTGTCCCAAATCTCACCAGTGTCAACGTTTTGTTCCTGTCCGATGGGATAGCCGGCATAATCTTGATCGCCATACTGAGAATGCGTCTGCATGCCATATAAGTCTTTATAATAATCGGAATGTATTCCTTCGTTTTGCTTCATCATGTTATCGTGATGCGAAACATTAACAGGATACCCGTCACTATTCATGTTCAATTTGTCGTTCGCAGCCCAATCGTGCTTTATAACATCCCGCGAGTTATCATCCTCCAAATTTGTCATCATTGCAAAATTGCTTGTAATGTTGTTGATTTTGGTTTTGTACGGATCTGAATAGTACATGCCATGATTGAAATCTGCATATTTGAATTTCGTGTCCAGAGGATTCATATCGTTATCCGTTGCTATATCGTTCCAGTTCGACCTACTGACTCTTCCCTCGCTGATGGGCGACTTTGAGCGATTTCTGGTGTCTATCAGCGGCGTCTTAGGCCGTGATGGCACTACCATTTTCGCTTGTGTACTAAAAAGCAAGAAATAATCATATTATATATACTTTTATATCTTTTTTTTTTCAAGTAATACGTTATATTTTATTATATTACTAGTATATAAAGTGGATTAACAATCGACTTCACTTATTACCTATAGATGTCTGCGGTTGGTGTTTTGCTGCGGAAAAAATCATGTGGCCCTTTTTCTTTCTTTTCCTTCGCAGACACATTTGTTCGCTGCACGTAAATCATAGCTTCTTGATTACACGAACATTCCTTTAGAACCTGTACGACTTCCGAGTGGCACATATCGCGCACCGTGACATCGTTGATGCTGACGAGGATATCGTTTTCCATGAGATTCTTGCATCGCTGTCGATCCAAAATTTTCTTAACCTTTTGACCATGTGCGGAATCGGCGATCGTGAACCCGAAGCCCATGACACCCTTGACGATGGGAATGCTGAGGAATTCGGCCTTGCCGAGCATCGGCGAGTCTTTCTGATCGGTCATGCTAGCGCTGTCATTTAACAGGATGTCAGTGCTGCTGGGTCTTTTAACAGTGTTAATTTTGTCGGATATGCACAAGTCTGGCATTGAATTTACAGATACGGTCGTTAGGTTTTCACCGTTCGACATGTTGTGAACTGGCAGGAATGATGAGTCCATGAAATTATACCTGTCATTCGGTTGAATCGACGGGTCCATGTTGATGAATAATCCTGGTTCTTCTGAAACATAGTTCAGTGAAAACAAGTCTTCCGACAATTAATTTTTCATTAGTAAAAACAAATATAATTGAAGTCGCTGAACTTATTAATTAATGTAACATTTTTCTAATTATAAAAGTTTTTTTCATCACCTGGTGCATTGACCGCGATAGTGGTAACAACTTCAGTATTCGGATCATTCGGGTCAAAAGGTAAAGGATACCCACGACACACTTCCAGTGTAACAGTTTCCCCTGTTCCGATCGATTTGAAAACGTTGACCATCTCGTTATGTGTGAACCCTAAGACACACGTATCATTCACATAAACCAGCACATCACCTATAACAAACGATAGAAACAAACAAAATGCAATTAGTTGATCAAATATAAAATGAGATTGAAAAGGTTAAACTAAGCAATGTTAAACTCGCACCAGTTGAAAGTTTTCCATCCAGCCAAGCAGGACCATTCGGAACGACACTTTTGATTTGTAAAAACTCCTCGACCGGGTCATCACCCCCCACTATCGTGAAACCCAATCCTCTCGAGCTTTTGATCAACGTCGTCCGGATCCTTTGGCCCTTGAGTTGCTCGGGGTTCCTCGTAAAATAGGGACTCTTCCGTTCCATAAGAATTTGTTGGGCTCGTTTGGCTTGGAGAACTGGATTTTCATATTGCGTTTTGCGGTTCACGTGGTCGATAAAATAAGTACCGTACAGCGTATCATCAATCTTTTCCCAGCCATAAGGTAGCTCATCGTCGAGACACTCTTCTAATGAACGCTTTTGAAACTTGGATAATCGAGGATCTAGCCAGTGAGACGTTCCTGTATTATGACTAAAAATGACACAATTAATTAATTACAAATTTGTTTTCATTTAAAACCGACTTGTTAGTCAAGATCTAAAAATTTTATTTACTCAATAAAATAAACTTCTCCGGTGTCAGTGTAAGCTTTTTCCCAATTCAATGGTAATGGTCCCAGCTGGTCCTCAGTAGCTGGATTTGGGTTGCGATTTCTCAATTGGTCCCCGTCATCTCTACTTTGCTCTAACGTCGTGTTGTATAAATAATTCGGGGGCACACGATGACTGGACCCACCTGTCGAAACAATTTTGATTCATTAATTTATATGACAACAAATACGCGTTTTTTATTTTGTCCGTTAAATTAAACAATATAAATACATAACGATAATACATACCATCACTAGGATTGTCAATAGAAATTGTGTCATCAGTCTTTGTGGTAGTCATCTTGAAAATCTAATTTTTTACAACTCTGGAAAATAAAAGAATTAAACTCGTTTATATTGACTAATTGACTATAATGAATATTGGTTATTGATGTTCGTCAGAGTCATTGAACTTGTATGTTTTACAACTGTTAATACATTATTAATTTGTGAAAGGACGTTCAAAAACGTCACTGCTGCATCAAAGAATGAAACAGAATGAAAATTTATGTTTCAGCTTGGCTGAAGTTTTGTGTTATTGTCATGGAAATCGGACACCGTATCGTTTTCAATTCAGAAAAAAATTGTGTTATTTATTCAAAGCGCGTCAAATGGCTTCCTTTTAAAATGTTTTTTTTTTTTTTTTTTTTTTTTTTTTTTCATAATATTGTAGTTGAATAATTTTTATTTATTGATTTTAGTCAAGTATTATTGAAATAAGTTCTTTCTTTGTTACCACTTTTATAATGACCAAGGAAGGAAAAAACAGAATGTCAAAATTACAGGCAAATTTAATTCCATCACTATTTCAATTCACCTCAATTGAACTTCTTAAAAAAATTTCAAGGCATTACATTTTTTAAAATGTTTCAATTGTACTAAACTATGTTAACAAAAAACTGTAGCTTTTATTTCAGCTGAATTTTGTTTTTATAAACTAATTATAAAATCATTTTATTAAATAAATACTAGGATATATTTCTTTTTACAAAATATGTTTAATTATAATGAACAAAATAATAAATTTACTTTTTCAAGAGTTTTTCTTTTCTGATTGAAAGTAGAAAGTTTTTCGTTCAAGTTTTTTTTCACGATCGCATCTGCGTTTATACTTATCTCTCAAGCTGTTCAGTGCTTTTCAGTGGAAGTACATCTCAAAGTTTTTGAAAAATAAAAAAAGCGAAACACTTGGTGTGACTAGTACAAAATCGTTCAAGCAAGATACGGAGCAGCTGCTCTGCCATGCGGCACATTTATGCCAATCCTAATAGCACGTAACATCCCATAATTTTGAAAGCAGGCAGTTTTTTTTCGTAGAAGTAAACACTTTTCATTATTGCACCAATTAATTATTTATTATTTAAAATCATTTACCATTTAACCATTTAATTCATTCTGATTCAAAACTAAAACGAAAAACCGTAAACAAAATGTGACAGAAATGTGACAGAAAATGTGTACATAAAAACAAGTAATACTTTGTAAACTGTTCGCCTTTCAACTGTTTGGTTTTAGAAAAGGATGAGAAAAATAAAGAGACCTTGGAGGGAAGCAAAACAAAATATCAAAGTGCACTTGTACGCTCTGGTAGTGAACCAAAAAAAAAAAAATAATAATAAATAGGTAAAGTAAAAAAAATTTGATGGGAAAACAAGGGGAGAGTTGAAACTTGTTTGTGAGACATATTTGTGAACTTTTCAAAGGGATACATACCGATAAGTCGTGATAGGTAGGGCACATTATAATCTGGCAACTGGATAGATGGAATAATTGTTGAAAACAAACGTGGTTTAAGGTTTGATCTTGCGCAGGTGCCTGTGGATGAAATTGCGCGAGGAAAAATGAAGGAAGGAAGGAAGGAAGGAAGGAAGGAAGGAAGGAAGGAAAGTAAGGTGTGTGTGTGTGTGTGTGTGTGTGTGTGTGTGTGTGTGTGTGTGTGTGTGTGTGTGCGTGTGTGTGTGTGTGTGTGTGTGTGTGCGCACAACAAGGCACACAGAGATATAACACATTTGGTGTACACACGCGCGATGTTTGTGGCGTAAACCGCTGGCAGGCGTACTTTCTAATATCTCGTTTAGAATGAAAAATGCGGTCGGTGCTTGTGAAAGATAAAGCGTGCTTACTTTCGGCGAACTGCAACTTTGTACTTACGGCGGGTTAATGCTCCGTGGGCGCGCGCACGTTGCATCTCTCGCGCGTGTCATCCACCGACTCGGAATGTCTCGGCACTGATTCATCGGTTGAGAAACGACGCATCTCCTCGAGCAAGCGCCACAACTAGATTGTCACAAACGAGCACGACGACGCCGACGCCGACGCCGATGAGACTGGCGCGACACACGCACTGCCTCCTGCCTGCCACCGAGACGTACACACCCATAGAAACAATTTCAGAACCAACACACAGCCAGCCGCTCACACGCAGCGCTGCGCCGCGTCAACCGTGCATACTTACCCCAGTCCGCATCATTCGAGTTTCTATACCTTTTTTTATCGTCGCTTTTCATCTTTCACCATCATGCATTGCTTCCATCCGTTCTTTTTACATTACTCATCATTTTTTATCCACCCAACTTAATCCTTCTTTTACGTTTTGTGTATATGCGAATGTGTGTGTGTGTTTTTTTAATTGAGTTATTTTCTTTTCATACGCCAAATTTTATGGTCTTTTAAAGTACATGTATTGTACATTTTTTATGCTGTATCTCCTAGCTGGTCCAGTTTTCTCTGAAAAACTATATTCCAATTGAGCAAAATGTTTAAGTGGCCAATAAAAACGAAATTTTACACGATAAAATGATTATTTTAACTCAAAACTTACATAAAAGTAGTTAAAAATAATAATTCGTCATCATACTGAAATTGTGTAACTTCTTACTCTGATGAATCGTAACTGCGAACCAATGGCACTGATAAAGAATAATAATCATTTGCAAACTCTGAGATAGCAATGCCAAAGTAGTTACTATACATACAACTTATCATTTTTATTCATAGTTTTATTTTCAACTATGTATTTATTCGTTGAATTCCATGAATTATTTTTTAGTTATAAAAATGATGATATTAAGAGCTGTCTAAAACACGTTTGAAAAATGTCGCCTATTGACATGCAAGAATGCTAGGAAAAGAAAGATCGTTATAATTGTCAAATCAAATTTGAACTAATTGTCGTGAAAATGTTTTCAAACGCCAAGTAAACAAAGTATAAAACAAACTTGTATGTTTTTATTTGGAAAAGTCGAATGAACACCTGGTCTAACGTAGGTTGCAGATAGCTTTTTTGTGTGTTTGTCCATTCAATGAACACACCACACCTGCTCTTCCCTTTTTTAACTTTTGTAATCTCTGCAATCTCATAGAATTGTTTTAACAGCCATATAAAAATCTGTAACAATAAAGGAAAAGTTGAAGAAAAATAACAAAATACTTTTTTCGTCATATAATAACAATCAAATAAATCGATCAAAATCTCTTACACGATATAAATATATTTAGCATTTAAACTGGTAAATATATTACCCCCTTTAGTTCGGATAATAGTAAAAGCTAGAAGAATGATTAATTTTACTCATATTCTTCATCTGAACATAAATTAAATATAGTTCATTGGTTATATTGAAAAAATTCACATGTCCAAATATGTAAACAAAAGTTAAAATTTAATGTCTTTATAAACAAATGTTTATATAAATATATAAATAACGTATATAAATAACCATACTTCAAATGTTAAACGCGCGTCGTAAGGCTGGAAATAAGACATGTAAATGAATAAAAAAAAATATAGAAATATTAATTTAAAAATGATAGTAATTTATCGGAAACGAAATTTCATATGGAACATTTTGTTGACAACACAGTGTTAGCGCGGGCAATACGTCACCTCCGCTTCGGTATTGCTCTATTGGTCAAATGAACGAGGTGCGCACGCATCAGTCATATGATCGCAGAGAGAAGAAACTTCGCTGCGATTTCGTAGGCGTGACTTGTTTGCTCCTGTCTCTGAATTTTAACAGTACTTTCATTTGCCGTGTTGTTCAGGTCAAAACCATAACAATTCACCACCATGGCTCTCAGCGACGCAGATGTTCAAAAACAGGTACGTCCAAAATTCAGATACTTGTACTAGCTGATGATTTTGTGTGTTGTTCAACATTTGTGGCAACGGATTGTTATTGACAACTAAAATTCAATATTTTGCCTTCAATCCAATCATTTTATCAAATTCTCATGAACGGTTACAATACCCGGTCGTCATTTGAATTGTACCATTGCATATTTGTCCCCATAAAAAATCTGCTGACAGCAGACGACGGGGAGGCAGTCATCAATACGCCCAATTTTAACATCGTTTAGGAAACAAATTTTAATCGATTTTTTTTTTTTTTTTTTTTTCATATTACTTATAAAAAAAGCACTCCCACCATAGATTCAATTTTCAGATAAATTCGATAAAATAAACAATAATTAAACTAATATAAAGGAAAAATTATTTTACCCCCAAATTGTTTGTATAACTTTTCAAACAATTTTTATCAGTTTTTGTTATCAATTTATCAAAAAGTTCCTATCGCGTTCAAAAGATTTTAGTTGACTATGAAAATATCACATGATTAATCACGTGACTTATCAAACAAAATATTCGATTTCCATTATAAAATTTAATTGCAGAACAATGATTCTGATTGAATTCAGTTTTCAGAGATGTGCTTATTAATAATTTATTTGAGTTTACAAAATGATTTGTATTCATTTATAAAGTTGTTAATTTTATTGCTTGACAGATCAAACATATGATGGCCTTCATCGAACAGGAGGCGAATGAAAAAGCAGAAGAAATTGATGCAAAAGCAGAAGAAGAGTTTAACATTGAAAAAGGTCGTTTGGTACAGCAACAACGACTCAAAATTATGGAGTATTATGAGAAGAAAGAAAAGCAAGTCGAGTTGCAAAAGAAAATGTACGTATTTCTACAAACCAATTTTATTAATTTCTATTATTTTTAATCTTTGAGTTTTAATCAATTTTTGTACTTTTTTTTCTCTAGTCAATCATCAAACATGTTGAATCAGGCACGTTTGCAAGTACTCAAGGTTCGTGAAGATCACGTGAGGACTGTTTTAGAGGAAGCTAGAAAACGACTTGGAGAGGTCACCCGGGATCAAATTAAATACACCGAAGTGATGAAGCTTCTGATTATTCAAGGACTTTATCAAGTTGGCATTTTTTAACATTTCATATTTATTTTTTAAATACCAACAAAAATTGGAAAATTAATTTTTTTCCTATTTGACAGCTGATCGAAACAAACGTCATCGTTAGAGCACGACAAGTTGATATAACACTTGTGGATCAAATTATTCCACAAGTTCAAGAGATTTACAGAAATGCAGCCAAGAAAGAAGTCAACATCAAACTTGATACTGAAAATTACTTACCAGCTGACAGTTGCGGAGGAATTGATTTGATCGCTGCCAGAGGTAAATTGTTATACACAAAAATAATTTAATTTAATATAGTTCAATCTGTAAAATAGTGATTTTGTCATAAAACATTTGTTTCAGGACGCATAAAGGTAAGCAACACATTAGAATCCAGATTGGACTTGATCGCACAGCAATTGGTTCCAGAAATACGTTGCGCCTTGTTCGGAAAAAATGAAAATCGTAAATTTGACGATTAAATTTATCAAACAAAGTTTACCTAACAACATTCCCTTAATGAATAAAAAGAAAAAAAATCATATTGTATTAAAATTTTGTTGAAAGTCCATGGCAAAGCTGGCGGTAAAGATTTTGCTTCAATGTCTTCTTTGAAGATGTTAAATAATAATAATAAATTTAAGTTTATTAATGGCTCAGATATTATTTGCTATAATTCCAATATTAATTTACTATTATTGATTTATTGTCTTTTTGAATTGTTTTTTAAAAATGTTACTACCGATTATGCCAGCGCAAGTTTATTTCTCAAATTTGTGTAACATCTAATAAAATGTACAGATATGTATTTTAGAGTTTCAAATTTGTTCCTGAAACCGTCAGAAATGTTAATGAAATAAAAGTTGGTAGACCGTTTGTTCTGCTTTGTGTCTGTAAAGTATTTAATCGCAAGTATATATGCACTTAATTATTCTGTTACAAAACAAAAACTAAACAAAACAAAACTTTAGTAATGATTGTAAATATATATGTAACATGGTATCTGATTAAGATATATAGTTAAAAACATGAATGTGTTTCACTCCCAAATCTTTATTCTCGCTAAAACAATAATTGTTCATGTAAGGAAGTATTCATAAGACAATAAATTACTTTCATTTCAATGATTAAAAAAGTGTCAATTTCAAGTTTATTTGCATATAACAGTTGATATTTATTCTTCTTTGCAACATTGTTTTACAATTCATTAACATGTCGTTAGTTTGATTGAAAATTGCAGAGATCATTATTTGTCATTTCACGGACGTTTCCAACTACTTTCTCATATCTTAAATTGAAGCCATTCTTTAAGAATATATTTAACATTTCTGTTTTGATATATACTTTTTAATAAATCGTCAGATTCTTCAACTGGAATCGTGGCTTTAGGAGTATGATACTAATGATAGATATGTATCAACATGTAAAGAAGAACATTTGCTAATCTGATCAAACTATAGTAAAAATAGTGGCAGTTAGAGCTTTTGGACTAAATTTCAAACCAAATCGCAGTTGAGATCTAAAGAATGAAAAAAAGTATTTCTCTCTATGTTTTCTCTTTTGATCGTGTAAAAATATTGTCATATTTGGTTGCAAAAATTTGTCAGACATTGGTTTTACCTTACTTTTTAAATCTTTTTTTTCAGTGTATGACTCATTTTATTGTTTTTCAATTCTCCTTATTTAAGTGCGGTACTTAATATTATATTATACAATTTAAAAATGATATAATCGAAGTATAAAACAAAATTTGATATTAAAAAATAAGAGAATGATTCTTCGCCTAAAAATGTTTGATATATATACTTCTAAATTTCACTTGTAAATTGCGATATTTTTCATAAGACTTTAAGTTTATTGATTTTCTTGACTAATATCATTTTGAATATGTTCATTTAAGATAAACTATGAACATTTCTGCACATGAAAAAATTTTATCGCAATTAATATTGTCAAGAAGAAAACTATTTATTTAATATTTATTTAATTTAAATTATGATAAAAATTATAATAAAAAACATTGTTCTCTTTTATGTCTCTTAATAAATAAATATGAAATATCAATAAAGATGTAATGTATTATATTAATATATACATCCTGATGTTATATTAAAATGAAAATTAAATTTACAAGTAAAAAATAAAACATGCGTATACAAAATTAACAACTTTTGCGAGGTGTAAAATTACCAGCCACAATGTACTATTTGATGGTACTGATAAAACTTTTGTAAAAACGAGCTACACATATGCAAAAATATGAGGTATATGAATCAAATTTAGGTTTTACGGGAAAAGATTAAAGTTATCTCTCTCCATTATTATATAAAATAATTGGCAGCTATATATTATAATGAAAAATATAAACTGTATATTATGTACAAATCTAAACATGATTGGCAGAAAAATAGTAGCTCTGACAAAAAATGATAACTTTGAATCTATTCTCGTGTTTCGGAGGTATCCTCCCAAAGCCACTGTTTTGTCGGCTACATTTAACAGTTAACTTTAGTTTGTAGTTAGAATACATAAAGAATTATTGTCGTTAATTGAAGCGTATTACTAATAGCAGCTCTTGTTCTATGCTTATTTGAGGCCCAACATATATTCGGCGACTCCCAGATAGTATACGGTTTGCGCTATACCAAATAGCGGTGCTATGACAATCATCCTGCACGCACCTCCTTTGAAAAATGCTGTTACTCCTTCATTCTTCAGTGTTTTCCTATAGTCAAGATTTATTTAAAACATTGAACTACAACATTTTTTATATAATATATGAATGCTTATTTATAATTAGTAATATTGTTTACCCAATACAGTCCAGTACACCATCATATGTGGGTTCACCCGGTGCTTTTTTGATTGCCTGCAACCTCGTTTTAATAACATCAAACGGATTGACTAATAAAGCTGCGGTGGATCCAGCAGCACAGCCAGATAAAAAGGAGCACCAGAATACAGCTAAAAATGAATAAATTATTTCAGATTTTGCTTTTTGGAATCTAATATTTTACAGCGAACGTAAATATTTCATTTAATGCAAGATAAATTGTTGACTTACAAGATCCATCTTCTCGTTTTGGTCCAAGACTGTTGAGTCTTGCGAAAAGCGGGAAATAAATGACAGAAAATGTGACATCTCTTAGAGCTGTGGCCCCTGTTCCCTGATATAACCCTAAGATACCTCGCCTTTTAAGAAGGTCTTTTGTCAATGAGATTGCGGATATTTTTGGCACCTTCTGTCCAGCTGTGATGTAATAAGTTTTATTATATATTAAATAAGTTTAATATAATATAACATATTACAAAAGAAATTTTTGTAAAATCTAACCAGCTTTGGCTGCTGCAGCAACTCTGCCAGCATCTTGCATTTGAATTTTCAGCAATTCCATGGGTGTTGTTATTACAATTTGACAGGCACCTGCCGAACCACCTGCTATCATCTCCCGGGCCAGAGGGAGAGATTCTCTGTAATTAAAAATAAATAATCAATTCAAAACGATGTTTTATAAGAAATACCATTCAAACAAAATGTATCACTCTACCCAGGGCCTGTGGATAGATAATGCCGAAACATATCATTAGCAGTCAACTTGATAGCTTTTTCCGGTGTGATTAAAAGGATATTCACTCCTGATCCTTTGTACATCCCAAAGTATCCCTCAGCTCGATATGTCTTCTTGAAGCAGTCAAACCTAGGAAATATTAGATCAACATTTCAGTTTTTTTTCCAATCAATCACAGATTTAAATTATCAATTTTCTTACATCGATGTGTACATTTTTTCCCCATTTGGTCCAACAACTTGATTTTGTAACCGAGTTTTAACCAGATCCAGTGGAAAGACCACTGAAACTCCAATAATTCCAGCGATTCCTCCATTGATAATCTTTGGTAATAATCTAAAAATTGAAACAAAAAGTAGTTAGTTCGATTCAAAATTATATACTTGCAGTTTAAAACTTTTAAACATGTGTGCTGTTTTTGGTAACAAATTTTCTTATTCATTTAGAATTTATACATACAGGGGTGTGTTATTCATTCAAATTGCTGAAACTAAAGTGCTTAAGTAGTTAAGTTTAATAATTGTCTCTGTTAATTTTAAATTGCACTTTATTGTTAACGGTCCAAAGATATAAACTGTATGTAAATGAAAAGCATTATTGCAAACTAAAAATAAGAATAACGACTCAGTGGCTAATAATAACAGTAGGAATTATGGCAAACATGCAAGTCGGTTATGCATTACTTACGTGAAATGTGCAAGTTGCCAAAAAATAAGCATTAGCATCAAACAATCATTTTGATCATATTTTCGTACAACTTTTGCATCAAAATCTTTCAAAATAATAATAATAATGACTACTTTTTTTTTCTTGTTTTCATATCTTTACATTTTTGCAGGGTGAATGTCAGCTATTTACAAAAAATTATTAAGATTAAGATTACTAAATCCTGTTTAGTTTGCAAAATGCAAACGTTACTTCATAACACTCACATTTACGGTCCAGGTCAGCTAATAAATGTGATATCGAAAATTCCACCATCATCATACGTAGTCTAGACGATTCACAGACGAAAATTTGCTTGACATTTTTCACATATCTATGGGATGTCATCATATCACTATTTTAAACGCCATTAAATAAAGATTCACAACTTTTAGTAAATTTTTTTGAATGAACGAAATTAAACTACAGAAACATGATTTTAAACCTGGTAATATGAATTAAATGAAATTAGTTTTCTCGTGATTATGAAAATTGGCCGGAGTTTAATAAGCGACGGTCATGCTTGCAAGTTAGGTCTAAGTTATGTTCAGAAGAGTATAACTATACTTATGTTCCAATTTATCACCTGACCAATAAGCGTAATATTTCCTGACAATAGTACATTAGTTCTTATAAAACATGATTATTTCAAACAAAGATTTAAAATAAGATAGTACAATATCATTATGCTTTAGTTTGTATTCGTTCGATAAATATATAGCAGATCATTTTATAGTTCTATCGAATTCTAAATAGTTTATCATTAAAAAGGCAACATTTATTGATTATTATGTAATAAAAGTTATTTTTATAATGAAAAGTGAAATAAATTATTGTATGTGAGACAACTCGATTGAATTATAAGCATAAGTGCACGAACACGGAAACAATAATTTATATTTAAAATTTACAGAGACTAGGCAGATTGAACAATGTTGAATAAAAAATATTAGACTTTCATTTTTAGACGCCAGTAAATCTTTACAATTATGTTATAACAATAATATCAAGCGTTATTTTTCTTTTATTTTATTTCTTCTTCACATTCTGTACAAAAGCCTCTTAATTTAGACACATCACAAGTGTTGTAATTAATTGCTTACTTAAATTGTTCGGGGCCTTGTGCTTTCGACATGAGGTTTGTTGCGCTGATAAAACTGCTAGTAAACTTCCAATTGCACTACTATGCTCCCTATAGCTGTAAGAGAGAGAGAGATTATAAGAAAAAAAGATAGCTTGAGTATTTGTAACTGAAAAAAGAATTATATGTATAATACATGATGAATAGAAATATATGTCATTCAATCTTTCCAATTATTATTTTATTAGTTTTTATTTATCTAATCTCAGACGTCAATGTCTTGTCGAAAGATAAAGTTAGAGCATAGTTAATTTATCACTATTCAAATTGTGCACATTTGAAATTAAAATTTCTTCAATTAAATGTTTGTTCTTTAATTGTTTGAAAACAATTTTTGTTTACTATAAAAAATTTTTTTAAATAAAATAAATAAATTTATTTACAATTTTTAACCATTTAATTTGAACGTAATTTGAATTTCGACATAAAACCTAGAGTAAAGTATGTTCATTATGAAACTGCAAGCAATTTGAAGCCCAGGGAAATGAAAACTGTAAATTTGATATGTAAAGCTTCTATACTAAGATTTTTTTTAATTTTGCGTGTTTTTATTTTCCTTATGCTTAAAATTTCTTTTAGTTTCTAAATAAATGTACATTTATTTGTTGGTCCCGGTTTGAATATATTTTACTTTAGTATTAGGGTTCTATCATTGGGTATCATCATTTCATTGATTAAATTTTACTTTGACAATATGCACAATTTGAATATTGATCAATTAACTGTGCTTGAACTGTATCTTTCATATCTTGTGACTTTTTCCATTTTTTGTTTTTATTGTTTGTATGTTCTTCTTGGCATATAGATTTTTCTGAGTCTTTCTGGTCTTTGGTATTTTAAAATAAAAATTTAGGTTAATGAAACGTTGTCAACATAAAGGCATTTTTTAACAAAAAAACCAAACCAAAAAATAACGCGTATAAAGATTTATAAGGTGAACTAGTTTTTGAATTTGATGATGCTTTAGTGTGGTAATTTTAATCGTTTCAATATCTCACCTGAATTCAATGTTGAGACAATTTTGTTTAGCAATAAGAACTGACAAAATTTGAAAGTTAAAGCCTCACGATGGAAATGAATATAATTGCCTTCAAACTGTTTGTAAAATGATGTACAATAATTTAAAAGTGACCTCTTAATTCTCTATATGAATCCGAATTTCATACCGTTTGAAGCTGTCAACAGCTGATTCTTGTGAACATCTACACACACACTGTTATTGTTGTAGGTGATGGATGGCGCTTACGTCGCGCGCTCTCTCTCTCTCTCTCTCTCTCTCTCTCTCTCTCTCTCTCTCTCTCTTTCTTTCTTTCTCTCGCCTCAAGCAATCGCGCTTCTCTTCAAATGTGACAACCTGATCAATAAAGTAACAAGTGTAATCAATAAAATGCTAACAACACATTTATCCAGCGATTATTTGCCAAAATTCAATTTGTTATAGGATATAGAACATTTTCTATATTATAAGTGACGTAAAGTCCGGCATATTCCGCTGACATTCAAATTTCGATTCAATGAAAAGTTGAACAATTTTATATAAACAAAACAAGTTGTTATTTATTTTGGTCCAACTTTTTGGTGCATGGACTGTTTTTTTTTGACATTTTATTTATTTATTTTTTTTTTGGTCAACACCCATACGCCACGCGCTGTACCGACCGAAATCAGTCGAAACTGCACGAGTTTGAAGTTATTCGTGTGTAAGAAAGTGTTGAAGTGTTACCACTCAATTTTAATTGAGCATGCATTTGAACAAATGCCCGATATTATTTGCTTAACAGGCGATTGCAAACTGCTGAACATGCAGATTTCATTAGACGAAAAATGTATTCTGTAATGTAATTTTTAACCTCAAGTACAGGTACTAAAATGTTCTTTCTTTTATACAAGAACTAACCTCACTTTTTATTTAAATTGTTATATATTTCCTTCATCAAATTTTGTAGGTTAAGTTCATCATTATTTATAGAGTTTTTATTGTCATACTTAAAGAATGTACGATGTTTTTATGCAAACATGTCTTCTTTTCAGGGAGAAAGTACTGTGATATGTTTTAGAATTAATAATGATGACAACAAAACCGAATTTGAATAATACCGAATCGTATGTAAGCTGCGAGATAGATGGGACTGAATATATTTTAGAAAAATGGCCCGAAAATGAGTGCAGGAATGGGCTAACGAAACCTCAGCGAAACACAGTTACAGAAGAAAAAAATTACCCTGTTAAAAATGATAATTTGTTGGAGTTCGCTGGAGAAGAGTCTGTTCCACTCATCTGTTTTGACGAACAAATTTTTACATTCAGGTAATACATTGTTAAATTTACAATTATTTTATATTTAATCTTGTATTCGATTGCTCTAATGTGACTAGACTAATTAAAATTCCTGTTGCAGAAATGAAGAGATTGACTTAACACAATTAATAACACTTGATGAAACTGAAGAGCCAGCGGTTTCAACGAAAAATATTAACAACAAAAGTACCGGTGATGTGTTGGTAGATAATATGGATAATGAGCCGTTGAATAACGCTGAAATTATTTTTAACAAAGACTGTTTAGATGATAATGATATTGCCGAAGTAGTATCGGCATTTAAATGTAAAATTTGTTCCTACACGACGCAAGACAAAAATTTGTTAATCCAACATTTTCAAGGTGTTCATTTAAATGCGAATAATCTTGATAATTATCAGGTATGCAATATGATTTTTATTCTAAAATTAATTCAAGATCTATTTTTTGATAACCATTTTAATTTGTTAAAGGAAACAAAGGAACAAATTGCAGAGCAAGAACATTCAAGCGAGTCTAAGGAAGTTCGCTTAGTTTATATGTGCGGACAGTGCACAGACTGTTTTCCCAGTATTGATAGCTGCAAGGAACATATGATAAATGTAATTTCTTTTCATTTACAAGAGAATTTTGTAATCGGATATATGTTTTAATTTTTTGTTATACAAACTTCGTAGGTTCATTGCTTAGTGAGCAATTCTGTAGATAGAAAAAAAGAAACTGGTAGCAATAATGCGGTGACTGTCGATAACAAATCAACCTCTCCTGCAATGAGCCATAAATCAAACTATTTATATTGTAAACAAAATGATAATTTTAAGGAAAGATTTATCAAGTAAGTATATTCTTTTCCTGTTTCGTAGATAATTAAGAAAGAAATATTTTGAATAATTAATTACGTTATGAATTGTAGGTGTAAATATCGTAACTGTCCTTACAAATTTACAACAACCGAAAAACTACAACAACACAGTGCATGTCATTTAGAAATCGACGGAACAAATTATTTCAGATGTAGTATTTGCAAGGATCTGAAGTTTTCTAAGTGGAGGCCTTGTAGTTTGCACTTGTGGAAAGATCATCAAATTGGTATAATTAACTAATTTTTGATTAAAAAATGTATCAAAAATATTTATCAGAAAAGTAAATAAAGTACCATTGTTTAATGTTTCAGATGTTGATTTGTATTCGTGTACAATTTGTAAAGAATACAAAAGTGCAACATTGGTCAAACTAATGACGCACATGAAAGTACACAGTGAAAACCGCGAATATCAATGCATGGAATGTGGCAAGTGTTTCAAACAGTCTAGTCAATTGAGGAATCATCGTGTAATGCACTTGGACAGAAAAACAGCCGAGGTTTCTCGTTGGTACACTTCTAAAAAGTGTGAAATCTGTGGCAAAATTTATGCCGATTCTAAATGTTTGAAAAATCACATTCAGGCTGTGCACTCGAAACTCAAGCCCTTCGTTTGTAATGTTTGCGGACATTCTTGTGCTCGCAAAGCCATGTTACAAATGCATCTGCGACAGCACACAGGAGACAAGCCGTTTAGCTGTAATACTTGTGACTATAAAACAGGAGACCATAATTCTTTGCGGAGGCACATTATGAGACACACTGGTACCATTTTTTATTGCTTCTATTCATACTTTTTGACGATAAAGAAATAATTAAGATTATAGTAATATAATAATAGATATAACAAATGATGAAGATTAAAGATAAATAATTTTTACAGGAGACCGACCGTACAAATGTCCGCACTGCTCATACTCTGCAATACAAAGTAACAGTTACAAAAATCATCTTCGATCAAAACATCCAAAAAAATCTGGAATTTTTGTATGCGAATCTTGTCCGTTTAAGACTGTTCGCAATGAAACGTTTATACAACATGTTGAACTTCATGAAAAAGGACTAATTAAAAAATCCAGCCCTCAAAAAGGTGAACTGATTTTTGAAATTATGAAAATGTTTTTCATCAATTAGGCAATCTTAATTTACTGTTAGTATTTTAATTATTATTATATTTATTATTTTAGAAATAGAAGAATTAAATAAATCAGAAGATGCAGTGGAGGTTTTCCCTGGTAATATTGCAGCAACCCAGTTGATATACAACTGTTTGGGTGCATTTTCCAAGGTTGGCAAAGGCCTCAAAGCGAATTTGATGTCTTCCTCTACGTCAGCTGACGGCACGTCACAAACCATTACCATTGAAATTCCTTCAAAATATCTTGAGAATAATCTTCCATCGAGTTCAAGTTCCGATTTCAATGTCGATCCAGAAGACGACGAAACAATGCATTATTTTTTAAAAATACCTCATGAAGAAGATGAGAGCGTAGACACCGGCGGCATCACCATTCCTGCAGAACCTGAGTAGACAATATGAGAGTGAAATCATTTTTTTACCGATTTTTTAATAAAGATCCTTATTTTCCAACTAATAACTGTAATAGTTAGATATGAAAACTATTTTAAAACAATAAATTATTTGAAATATGACTCAAGTGACGTACTGATTCTCATAGATTTCCAAGATTATTATTATTTCTTTTTTTTTGTTTTAACTAAGAAAAAATAATATAATCCTTTTATTTTAATTCTCTTTCCTCCATTTATACATCATACTACTAAATAATGAAACTATTTATGAATACAAATTTAAACAAGACGGTTTATTGCACAACGCTTTATATAATTAATTTTATTGATATTCTTATAATTGAGTCATTTCGAAGTTACATAAAAACTAAAAAAGTCGAAATCGAAAATAAACAAATTAAGACTTAAAACTCAAATATAATGATACTGGTTATCGGTTCTGTAAATACCAAACGATCAACATCATTGACTTCATGTTGTTCTACTGTATAGACTCCTTTTTACGTTCAAAGTTCTAGGTTGTATTTAACCATATTATCGCTTAAATGTTTCGTTAGGTATGTATGGTGCTTGATTTTGAAATTGTAATTCATCATGTTGAATTTGAAACTGAATAAAAAACTGCGTATTGCAAGGTAACATGTTTCACAATATTTGTGACATATCATCAGCTGAACAAATACATCTTATAACTTAATCATTTCATAACACAAGGTTGTAAATAGATTTCATGAAACATTCATCATTCAAAGTAATTGTACTTCATTTCATTTATTCTACTAAAAAGAGTATGTACAACTTTTGTTTATTACTGGTACCGACAATCGTTTTCTGAGAGGTCGTGACATCCGATTCTCTGCTGGAAATTCTCGGGCTGAACATGACTATATTTTTGTTAAAAAACGACTTTTTGAAAGTCACGAGTTCTAATTTGGCCTATCAGTAACTAGTTATGAATAATTCACGATACTTATTGGGTTTTTTGTTTATTTTCCAGCAATTTCTTTCATGCGGTTGAGGGCGGATCCTGCCTTGAACCAGGTGATCTGTTGTTCGTTCATCGTGTGATTCAAAGTGATCTTGTCAACTTTGCCATCCTTATGTTTAATTTCTGCTTGAACGGGCTAGAAGAAAAATGGATTATAAAAATTTAATTCAGAACAAAAAATGTTTACAGCTTAACAAGTTAGAATTGGTCTATTTACCTTCCCAGGTGCCAAGCTCTTCAGATCCAGGAGGCTTATCTTGTCTGTAGGTTGAATTTTGTCGTAATCACTTGAGTTAGCAAAAGTCAAGGGCAGGAGACCTTGTTTCTTCAGGTTGGTTTCGTGGATACGAGCGAAACTCTTAACAATGATGGCACGTCCTCCAAGGTGTCTTGGTTCGAGAGCGGCGTGCTCGCGAGATGATCCCTCGCCGTAGTTTTCGTCCCCAACTGCAACCCATTTAACGCCGTTCTTCTTGTAATGACGAGCTACGTCAGGCACACCGGCCCATTCGCCAGTCAGTTGATTCTTGATCTTGTTGATCTCTCCATTCTCAGCATTCACAGCACTGAATAGAAATCACAATTTTGTATATCATATATTTTTTAATTTATTAATTTCTTCGAACAGATATGACGATTTTCAACTAAATAATAAATAATACCCAATGAACATATTGTTGGAAATGTTATCCAAATGTCCTCTGTATTTAAGCCATGGGCCAGCTGCAGAGATGTGATCTGTAGTACACTTTCCCTTGACTTTGATCAAAACTGTCATATCAACCAGGTCTTTTCCATCCCATTTATCGAAGGGCGCCAATAGTTGCAACCTCTGGGATTTCGGATCAACATCAACCTTGACCTTGGATCCATCGGACGGTGGTGCATCGAAAGTGTCCTGACCAGGATCGAATCCACGACTTGGAAGTTCGTCACCTAAAATATAACCAAGTTGTTATTATCAAGATTACAATTATTATGATCATTGTTATTTTCTTACCATAAGGGGAGTCAAGTTTGAATTCTTTTCCATCTTTTCCTTTGAGAGAATCGGTCACAGGGTTGAAGTCTAAGCGGCCAGCAATGGATAGAGCAGTAACGAGTTCGGGACTAGTGACAAAAGCATGGGTCGCAGGGTTTGCGTCATTTCTGCCGGTGAAGTTACGATTGTATGAAGTAACGATTGTATTTTTGTCACCCTTTTTGATGTCCTGACGGTCCCACTGGCCGATGCAAGGTCCACAAGCATTGGCAAGAACGGTACCACCGAAGTCTCTTAAAGTTGCAGCCTGAAAGAATTCATCTAATTATTGTTTTGCAACGTAACTTGTAGAGCAAAGTTAAAGAAAAAAATAAATAAAAAAAAACAGAAACCAATATTATTGACTTAGAAAAAAGAAACGTTGATTATGAAAAATAAAAAAGTGGCATAGTTTTGTTTTGAATGCAAAATCTTGGCAAAGGTGCCAGGATTGTAGTGTAAGTAAATAAATCTATAGATAGCTTACAATGCCATCGCGTTCAATTGTAGCACGGATCTGCTCTGAGCCGGGGGTCACGTTGAATGCTGATTTGGCCTTGAGCCCATGTTTTAATGCCTGTTTGGCAATATTTGCACAACGACCCATATCTTCGTAAGAGCTGTTGGTGCATGACCCAATTAAGCCAACTTTAATCTCGTTTGGCCAATTGTTAGATTTTGCAGTGTTTCCTGAAAAATAGATGAATCTTTTGAATCTTGTTTTTCTGGAAAAACACTACCTACACTTTGAATATAGGTACACCGTTGGTGCAAAACACCTACCCAATTTGGAAATCGGATGAGCGAGATCTGGAGTGAAGGGTCCATTAACGTGTGGTTCCAAGGTTGAGAGGTCAAGCTCAATGATCTGGTCATACTTGGCATTCGGGTCAGCAGTGAAGAGACTGGCCTTGTATTGATCAGCAGCCTCCGCGATGGCTGCTCTCCCAGTGGCCTTGAGGTAATCCTTTTGACGTTTATTGTAAGGGAAAACAGAAGTGGTGGCGCCGATTTCCGCGCCCATGTTGCAGATGGTTGCCTGACCGGTACAGCTGATGCTTTCGACTCCTGGGCCAAAGTATTCGACAATAGCACCGGTACCTCCTTTCACTGTCAATATACCAGCGACCTTCAAGATCACATCCTTCGGACTGGTCCAGCCTTTAAGATCACCAGTGAGTTTCACTCCGATGACATTGGGACACTTGAGCTCCCAGGGGATGTTGGCCATCACGTCGACAGCATCAGCGCCGCCTACACCAATGCAAAGACAGCCCAAGCCACCTCCATTGGGGGTGTGCGAATCTGTGCCGATCATCAACAGCCCAGGGAACGCGTAGTTTTCGAGGATGATTTGGTGGATAATGCCAGATCCGGGATTCCAAAAGCCGACCCCGTATTTCGCGCCAGCAGTCTTCAAGAAGTTGTAAACCTCTTTGTTGATATCTTTTGCTCTTTTCAAATCTTGTTCACCTCCAATCTGAGCCTCAATCAAGTGATCGCAGTGAATGGTTGAAGGCACAGCGACCTTGGGCAAACCTGTAGCAAACAATAAAAAATCATTTGTCAAATATTTTTCATTTAACTTAGTTAAGAAAAAAAAACATGTCTTAACTTTACCTGAACTGATAAATTGCAACATCGCCATCTGAGCCGTGGCATCTTGCATAGCAACTCGGTCGGGTCTAAGGCGAAGGTAACTTGTTCCTCTAACTATATCTTGCTTTTGAGGTTCATCTAAATGGGAATATAACACTTTTTCCGACAAGGTCAGTGGTCTGTCGAGTCTGAAAAGCCAAATCATTATTTTGTATATTCAACTTGTATTTCATACAAGTTCATTATGGATTCATTTTATTTTGAAATAAAATTCATGTTGGAAAGAATATTGATAGATTAAATTGTTACCGTTTTTTGACAGTTTTCAAATTGCTCTCGAGCTTGTCATAAGGGAGATAGGAGCTGGAGTCGAATTTAGAGATGGCTACCTTTGAAGCTGCGAAAGCCAACGGACTTGAGCTGAAACATCTTTGTTGTATCTCAGCTGACAAGCCGAAAATTTTCTGCAAATAAAAATTAAAAATCATTACTTGATTTAGTAATTGAAATATTTATTAATTAAACTCAAATTATGTTTCTATTATTTCTCATACATAGAATGATGTAACAACATTTTACATTTCAAAAATTCTTTGAAGAAAAAAGTAAAAATTCGAACATAAACAACTGAAAATTTGTGATCATCTGTTTGAAAATTTGGGAGGAATTCGAAGCGCGTGACCGACACCATTTGGTGTGCACATGAGTTGGCCGTCAACATAACCTATCGCAAAAACACACATACAACATATTTCATTGATTATGTAACGAATTGGACAGTTGCTGTATCGAAGAAAAGACGTCGCAACAATTTGTCACAAGAAGAATAACTATGAAAAAATATAAGACAAATTAAGCTACAAATATATGAAGCGCGCAAAAGGCTTGATGCGCTGTTTGACAATAAAAATATGATCAATAAATGGATTATTAGCCGTTCGATAAGTAAAGAGATTCATGTTATCTAGAAGACACATTATTTAACGTGTAAGAGAGTTAAGAAGTTAAACAATTATGATATGTTATCAAAGTTATAAAAATATTTTGCAGAAAATAAAATCTAGAATATTCGGACGAGATGTGACTAATTTTGGAGCACCGTTCAAAATAAAACATATGATGAAAAATCAAGTCAAGTTGTACAGAGTTTGTAGAAAAATAATGATAAATGTTTGATTGAACAGGATGATTTGATCGTAAACGATAAATGATTGCTTTAAAAAAAAAAATTGACAGATTAATGTCACGATATATAATTAGAAGAGTTGCACTATGACCAAATCTGTGAGAAATAAAAATAAAATTTGAACTATTCATACCTGGGCTTGCAAAATCCTCGTGCACGCCATGGTGTAAATTAAAAAGTATCTACTAAGGAAACCTCATATAAAGGGTGATATTTCCAGTGGCAGTCCTTCTTGAACCGGCCACCAAAAGAACTGAGTGCAAGACCCCTTGCGTCAATGTTAAACGGTCACGCATGCGCTCCAAGGTGCTTGTTTTGGAGCAGCAGATCAGCTGCTGACAAATTGCATTAGTCGGTAAATTACTGGCTGTTGATCAATGAGGCATTTTTTTAAACGATATATAAAGATAAATGAAAACAAACCAGACTATAATTCTTTTGATTAAATTTATTAAATTTATAATTGAGCTATAATTGTGCTTTTCAAACTTGAATGCAATTGTTATAACTTATTGTTATAACTTGCTATAAACTTGTTTGAAGTTGAAATAAAATAAAATATATTAGACAAAAAATTGAAACTATGTGTCTGTGGAGGTACATCAGGAGGTACAACGGGTTAAACAAAATTATTTGTTGATTGATATAATTTTGAAAGCGGGGGCGTGCAAATCTGCCTGAGGCCGGACTAGTGTTCGATCTACAACTTTCACCGGTTTAATAGCTGCAAAAGCGGCTTATCTTTGTGACCATATGTGTTTCAATAAAATTATTATTGGTTGATGTTACTCGATCAAAGAAGGCTACATTTCATCAAGAGCCCAGGATTTATTTCGCTACTAAACATAGTCCTGATTCATCAAAGTCAAGAATTACCGTGACCATTCAAGAGCACTATACTTATAACTTCCCTAAAGCTAATTAATTACTCATATGAGAAGCAAGAAGCCACTCGAGCTGTATCATATCACAGAACTAATCCAAAGACAATCTGTTTATCGTCATAACAATAATTAATCAACATTACATTTTTTTTATTTCATCTGATGAATTGACTTTTCTTGGAATGTCGCTCAGGTGTTTTATAGAAAAATGATTATTTAGTCTATTATTTGAACACCGCTGGATTTATTGTACAAGGTGCGATAAATTTTAGTAGAAAAAAGTAACAATTTGAAGCCCAACCTCGAACCATTTGAACCGTGTCCTTATTTTGCTAATATCTTGTTACACAAACTAGCTCATCGTTGACAGTTTTTTTGCCGCCAGTCATGTAGTGAAACAAGTTGGTTTCATAAGATTATCGTGATTATGATTACAAATAGCAGTGGATTTTATTCGAAAAAAATGTAACTTTATATCAATTGAACTATTAAGTTCTCAAGAATAAATTTTTCTAAATCTTTTGATTCTTTTATGCTAAGTAAAAAAATTAACCACAATGCTTTGAATTATTTATTGTTTTAGATGCACTTATACATAACATAATGTAATTAATCTGAAAGTTTGTTAAGATTAAAAAAAATAATTTATTTTGTAGTTTCCTCGTAATGGATTCTTTGTTAAAACATTTCAAAGAAAAATGGTTTGTAATTATTCACAAGAATTGGATAAATAATGAATGCGACATTGATTCACATAAGCGATCGACTTTGAACGAGTTCGCGAATAAGGCAGGCCAGTATATTTATCGTTCGTCAAACAAACCATGTACGAGATAAGCGTCGGCGACCCCTTTTTTTCAGCGTCGCAAAATTTAGTTATACATGCGAATCACTTTCATTCGTTTATCGCTCTATGAATTAATTAAGACAACACTTTCGCCCGCATTATTCCGATGGGTCTTCTCACACTGCGCTACTTAACATGTTACTGTGACTCATTTAATCTGATGATCTTCGCTTGGCACATTCTAATAACCATTTTTCAAAATCCTGCCAATGCTAATTGCACTTTTCATCTTGTCATTTTCAATGCTATTTGCATACTTTCATTTTCATCAGTTCAATTTTCACTTGTTGTTTCAATCAGATAAATCATTTTCATTTTGCGAATTGGTGCCCCTCTTTGTAATTTCATCTACTTATAATTGAAATGATTTATTCATTCAAATGGGACGATTCATTTATTTAATTATTTATTTTTTGATAAAGAGGCTTTATTGATTGAGAGGGAACAAAAAATGCTGAGTCCAAAGGTTGATTCAAAATTGCACAACTTGGTATGTGAACAGATTTTCTGAACTAAATCAATTCGATACAAAGGGGACGAAAATTTTGTTTTATGTGACGGGGAGAAAGTAGTGGTAAAAAGCCGGTAAGGACGTGCACGGATGTTTTATGATGTTTTGAGTGATGCTTTGAGTGCGGCCCACGCCTTCAAGAGCACAGCTATTGCGAATGCTTCGCATCAGCATCCTGACACGGGTCTTGGACAGCGCGTTGCACAACTGTCATTGAATTTGGACAAACAGGAAAATACGTAGCGATGTCGTGCCTGATAAAAACTCTGTCTTAGGTGCTTTTGTTTATTTCATGAAGTGCTTTTTTCAATTTTTAGTTGAGTAACTTCTGTCCATTACTTTTATATTTATTTTTTCCTTTGAATCCAAATTGCTAATTTACAAGTTTTTTAATTTAATTGTTAATAACAATTTAATTTATTTTTTGTTCAATGAAATTTAATATTAGAAAGCATCATCATCTAGGCTTTCGTGCAAACTAACGTAAGACATTGTTTTTGCAATAACAAATGCGCCAGGAAACAAACACTACAGGTGTATCAATGCAAAGCGATTCTTTTTGTTACATTCGAAAGTCGGAGCAAATTAATTCGACCATAATTTCCATGAATCATATGTAAATAATTAATTAGCAATTGTTATAATGTGGGTTACATGGAAAAAAGATGACTTCAGGAGGCAAAAGTGAATTTTGAACATCAACATTCAAGTTAGTATATCGAAAGTCCAATAAGCGCTTTGTGATTCGGTGGGTGCAACTTTTATGCAATTAACAGGATTCTTTCTTACGTAATATAATAAACATGATTGGAATGCTCTAAAGATTCCGGAATATGACAGACATTTTTTCACAATACACAATCATTAAACAAGAGTTATTAAGCTCTAATCGTTTTATAAATTGTATTATTTTTCACTTTCCAATCTTTCTTCTTTCAATAATTAATTTATTATCGCCAAATTAAAATCCTTTGAACAAAAATAATTTAGATTCCAATTTTATTCAATTATTTAATGTATCAATTTAATAGTTTTACAATCTTACAATTTCATCTTACGTTTCAATTGTCCCATTTCACATTCAATTTGTTGTGGCTTAAATAATAAACATTTTTATCGGATAAAATTATTCCTGCAATTGAAATAATGAACTCTTTGTTAGAATATTTGAAGTGTGATTTGATTCATTCCAAATTCATTCATTCAGACTTGTATTTGGCTCGGAGGGTTTCGGGCGCAAACAGACCCATAAACTACGCCAGATTTATCAGCTTTCATTGTAACTTTTTAATTTTATTTTCAAACATTGCGACAGAAATAATTGTGCAAAGCTGAAATTGGCGCAGCTCTTACTCTCTTATGATGTGGGAAGTATTTTATTATTCTTAAACGTTTGACATCGGCATGTCGAATAGATAATTTAATCCTTTCGTTGTTACCAAGTTTTTCAAATATGTATATATGGAGCTGACGCTGATACTTTTTTTTATCTATTTATATTATACAAACTCTTGGAATTGTTCTATGGGAGGAGCATGGTCGCAGTATTTTATGACACTGCAATGATACAATTGAGAAAAACAATCAATTATTATCTCGGCACTACCATTAAATATCTATTTACGTCTGTTAAAGATATAATGTTTTTCCATATTAAGCTTTTCGACTATGTTCTTCTGTTATTTTCATTCTAATGTATGTACAAATTCGTTTGATATAAGACAACAAAAAAACAATCAATTTTAAATTTTCTCCACGATTTATTTAATTCAATATTTTTTTCATTTTATCATCTCATTCATCAAATCTATTTAATCTTTATACTTTCTCAAAGAAAAATACTTTTAATTTGTATTGCACTTTTTGCATCAATGTGCAATTTTGTCAGAAAAAATGCAGTCTTTCAAGGACTCCCTTTGAACCAATTTTTTACCAGTAAGTTGTACGATTCCAAAGTTGTAAATTTATATAGAAATTCTCTTTCTATAAATTTATAATTTGTATGCACTCAAATTCAGTGCGTGCATCTCCAATGCCCTTGATTTGCATCGTGGAAAATTGTTGTTGTAAAAGTACTGATATATTGTCATTTTGACCTGCAAGTCATTTATGTGCTTGGTTTCAACAATAAATTTCTCATTTACAAATGAAAAGAAAAATGTAGAAGAAATAAAGCTTTACAAAAATAATAAATAAATAAAATTGTAAAATTGTTTCATTTTGAAATGCTTTATCTTTTAGATCCAAAAAAAAAAAAAAATAATAAAACTAACAATAATTTTGAATTTAATAACTTGAAATTATAATTTTGTATTTTTTTAACATCTAATACACATATCAGCGTTGGCATACATACATTCTTAAGATAAATACATACATTCTTTTTCTATTTATTAAAATGCGATGTTATTATTGCACATCGAATTAAAAAATACCAAGTTGATTTTCTTTGTCTAATGAAAGAACAAAGAAAATGCATAATTATTAACGGTACCTGCGAGATGCACTTGCACTTTCCACGACGCATGCATCGTTTTTTCTTGATTTAACTCTTCCGCGATTGAAGCATCGATGTTGCCTCGAATTCCTCCGGCTCTCGACAGAAGAATTAATAAAATTTGTCCGAAGAGTTTGAGTCTCACTTTCTCCACGTTACAATTTTTTTCGCGAAACTTTGCCATCGACTGAGGAATGTCTTAGGAACGCCGCAGCCGAGATGACAGTTCGATTTGAGACCTAAAATAAATCAGATCGATCAATTTTTTATGCCGATCTTTTATTTCAAAGTGACAAAATTTATGTCGTGCAATTAAGAAGACACACAAATGTAGGTGAAATGTCGGTTACTACTCGGATTTTAGTTTATTTATGTTTACTGAAATTAAGTTTAACCGAAAAAATTAACAAAATAATAAAATATTTCTAGTAAAAATGGAAGTATTCTTTTATGCTCATTTATATAAATGGCTATTTAGAGATTTATTCATTTGAATAACTGATTCGCATTTTGAGAGGAGAAGTGGCAGTAGTTAATTTCAAACATAGTCAGCCACTTGAATTAAGAATTATTCAAAGTAAGTTAAGAAACGTGTCCAATTGCAAGCTGCCAGTTGGCTGTGATGGTCGCAAAATTTATTAATGACTTTTGTTTAGTAAGAATTATTGAATAACAACAAGCCAAAAGGGCATTAATCATATGGCTGCTCCAAGCGATCTGGTGCAATACAAACCATCTTTACTAGCGAAAGGAACCGCCTGCGAATCTACATGCTATACACGGCTTATTTCAAACAAACGGAAGTTCGATTTCTTTTCTTTTTCTATTTCTATTTTTAATTTTCAACTTTTAAAATTCAACATTTTATTATTTCTTGAGTCGTATTTTTTACTATATTTTCATAGTAAAAATTTGACATTAAAAGAGTGCTACATCCAAACAAAATAACGAATTATGATGTTTAAACTTAATATAAAATACAAACATATGAAGCTTAAAAATTTAAATAAAACATTTAAATCCTTAAATTTCCATGTCATTCATTTAATTTACTTAATTTTAGTAAATTAGTAAATTTTATTTATTAAGTAATTTTTTAATTTTTCATATACTTTTAAATTGTATATAGAATTTGTCAATTTTGTATGAATATGAATTGATTTTGTTTGAAACATGATGTATTTAGTTTATAAACTCAGTCTTCAAAGAAAACTGAACACTTGCAAGAAACGTTGCGGAACTATTTTGAAGTGATGCACACAGCACATATTATTAGATCTTAAAATTCGATAGTGTATATTCTTACAGCGAAACACATTATTTCGTATTGTTATATAAAAATAAATGATATATTGAACATCAGTGTTTAACATCAACATCAATACTTTGTACATTTACATTTCAAAATTTAATATTATTTTAGATATGACATTCTTTGGTAATAATTTTTAATAGTAAAACATTTTCAATTCAGTTCTCTCCGTGCACCAACATCTTTTTATATCATTCATCATCTATTCTTTAATACAAAATAATAATCCAGTTTTATCTCATTCAAAATCTTCAAGATCTCAAATTTCTATATGAATCATCTGGATTAAAAATGATGTCAATCAACTTATTTTATCGAGAGATAAACATGAAAAAAAAATGACCACCTGTTCTTAAATAATCTTCTAAATCCAAAGCATTCTAAGAACATTTGAAAAATTTCAAAATCTTCCAAGAACATCCCGTGGAATTATGAAAGAATCACTTTGAAAAGGAATTTTGTTTTTTTCCCCTGTCGAAAATATTGTCCTTTTTTGTATGAGAATATGTTAGTTTTATAGTAGGAATGCATTTTAATTAAAGTCAAAGAAACTAAAATGTCGTTTTAAAATGTCGTAATCGTTGCTAGAATATTCATTTGTCAAAGTACGTCGTATAAAATTATATGGTTAAAGGTTTAATATTAATTTTTCGGAGTATAGGAGATTCGTCTTGGCTATCTAATAAATTAGCATGTTCTCGATCATGCACAATAAATTTCAAATACTCTGCAAATTACAAACAATGTGGACAATTTAAAGATAAACATTAATTCTGGGCCAAAGTCAATCTTATATTAAAAAATGTCAAATTCTATTATGAATCAATCATTTTTTTGTTGATTGAAATGGTGAAATTAAGTCTAATCTAAAAAATAACAATTATAATATGTAAATATTATAAAAATTTTTGGAATATTTTAAACAATTAGCACTATTTTTCACAATTTGAATTTTTGTCATATCAATTTGATTGTAAAACTAAGCAGTATAGTTATCTATTTAAGAAATGTGACGAATCATTTGATGCTGTATAAAGACCAAAAAGACATAATTATCAACAATTTAAAAATGCATACTTCTACTTTAGGCCATTAAAAAAATCAAAACATTTTATGACTTTGTAAGGATGAGAGTAATTAATTCGAAATGTATATGGAAAATAAATATTAGAAAACTACTTCTACTTCAAAGTTGAATTACATTGAATTTTTAATGCAACACTTGGCTATAAAGAGGATTTCTGCTTCTTTGCTGTATTATTCAATAAACCAAAGTAAATCTTATAAATAACTATGAAATGACTCATTTAAAAAAATGAAATATCTCTAGAAACAAGTGTTTTCTGGTTCAACTAGATTAATAAGGATCTGTATACAAGGGGCCTATGTAAATTTCCCTGAAATAGGAAAGCCCACGCAAGTCCTCAGTCGGCCAAATTATGCTCTAATCATAAGTTTTTTATGTTTTTATATTTAAGTAACACAATTATTACTAATTTTCAAATCGAGTTTGACTTATTTTGTTGTTATCAAATCTCTGGATCTTTTTAAAAAGAGGCATCTTAAATTGCCCAATCGAAGTTGGAACTGAAAGTAACATCATTTATCATGTCAATTAGTTTCTATACAGTTAAATTTTTTATTGTTTTTTTTTCTTTGAATAAAAATAGTCAGATTTCTAATTTTACCAAAAGCCAATTAATTTGAATTTGCTTAAGCAAATTTTATTACTATGGCGATTAGTTTAATGTATCGAAAATGTGGTTATAACGAGCGCTGAGCATGCAACAGTATGTTATGATGAAGAAGAAGCTGTTATTTTACGTGCCAGTGTGTCCTGACGAGTCGGTCAGATGAGTCTAGCAGAATATGTTTCGTCACAAGCTCATCAATCAGATCTCTGATCGATACATCTTTTTCGAACCCAAATCGGTATTAAAAACAAAAACCGTATCTTTTACCGCTACAAATAATCCAGAATGTGTAAAACCGTCGATAAATAATAATCATTGAAAAATCGCTGTCAACTTTAAAGGTCTTCCGTCAAAAGTGTTTGTTGCAAATTGAAACCCGGATTATTAATCACTCGTTTTTATGCCGATCAATCGCCTCAACGTCTTTATCCTGATGCAAACCAGTGACATAATGGACACGATTGAACATAATAACTTTTCTGGTAATCTGCATAAATGTAATTTTAATGAACAACAATTGTTTCAAGAATACAATTTTAAAATCTTCGACACGTTTTTATAATGTTGTCTCGAAACATCTATATGAACTTTTTAACCGGCTTTATTAAAGTGCAGCTAATTTGTAAACTTGTTTATGTTTATCATATATGATATATGATTTGTCAGATTCGAAAAGTATGAAGTCAATGATATAAAAATAATGAACCTTATTAAATCGTTAAAAAAAAAGAAATACTAAAAAATATATGTACATATAAATTTGATTGATAAAAGAAATATTAAATTTGAAAAATTACAGGATATTTTTGTGCGAAATGAAGCAAGTTGAATATGCAAAACCAAAAAAAAGTGTCGATGAGAGAGAGCGGAATTAAGATTATTGGCATGGTCGGGTTTTGATGTAACGTATGACGGAAGGAAGATCACGAACGACCTCGGTGTTTGTTATGTGGAGAGGAGAAAAAGTGTTGATCCCTCGAAGAGTTGGGAGTAACTTTGACTCTCGCCATTCGATCTTACGAGATCAGCAGTAGGGTTTGCTATAGCAGAGCACAAGGTCCCACTAGGGTTCAGTCAGAATCGCGCACTCAGCCTCGTAGGAGTCTCGCCCCAAAAATCTAACAAGTCGTTTATAGTGTATGGTTTTCGTCGGGGTGTGCGAGAATGTGGATCCGCAAACGTAGACATTGATCTAGTCTTTATCGAATATTTATCAGGTGTTTATTCAGTATGATATTTCTATTTCAACATTTTGCACAATTTTTAATTGCTTAAATCAATTGTTCTAATCTTTTTTTTATTTTATTTTTGAGCTATATTTTTCATTTATACTTTTTAATACTATTAATTCGTAAAATTAAGTATTTGTTTTTAGGCTTTTATTCCATTTCTATTGATGAAAATAATATACACATTTTTTTACTAAAGAAATTTCATCTGGAAAAAAATTGTTTCAAATTATTTAATTTGATAAAACGTGCAGGATTCGACAGAAGAGTCAATTAATTGGAAGAAATGAAGCAATTTTTCATTGTGACCCTTTTATTGGGGCTATTTGCCATTGGCCAAGGAACAAGTGAGTAATTTTAATTTAAGAATTATTATAACAAAAGAAGATAAACATAAACATAATTGAAACATATGCACGATAATACCTCAAAATTGGTATTCAACTTAATTTTTGATTTCAAAAGAAATTGGATTAACGATAGCTCATTTCATGATTTTACCATCTCATCACGGTGTGTCAGAACCGAAGTTTATTCGTAGGTGCAAATTCGCTGTAAATCAATAATAACTGTATAAATACACTTTGACATTACATCAAATGTATCAAGTAATCAATTCTGAAGCCGGTTGAAGATCAAATAAAGATTTCTATTTTTGTCTCAAAAAATATTTAATTCTATTTACTATTTGCATAGTCTGAGTTGTGTAGCAGAATCTGAAAACGAATAAAGTGAAAAAAAAAAAAAAAAAAAAAGTAAAATTAATTTTCTATGAAATTACATAATTTTAGATGAAACTAAAATCATTAATATTGGTGCACAGGAACGAAAATAAAATTGATATTAATTCACTTAAAAACTAAATAGAAAAAAGACAAAGAATAAGAAAGTTGTGAGACAAAAGAATTCACCAACTACAAGAATATAAAATAAATAAAATGTAACTCCAAGCCGAAAGATGAAACAGGTTCTGAACAATTTTATTATCCCGAATTTGACCCAGATAATGACAATTTACAACCAACTTAAAGTCTTTAACACACGCACCCTTGTAGAGTGAAACTCAAAAAACCAAAAAGTTCATTCCTTGTACAAAGCTCTATTGCGCAATAAAGATATGTTCAAGTTCAATCGGGGATTCTGCCTGTAAAGGGATGAATCCAATATTGAGAATACAGATCCTCATAAGGCCGAAGTTGCGCCATCGTCATCTAGAGCAAAAATTCGCACAAGGATAACAACTGTTTTTTTTCTATTCATTTTGTTTGTTTGTTGTTTCTTTTATTTCTTTTTTTTTATTTTCACATTCCTTATTGGGTTGACAAAAATGTTCTCTGCAAATCATCCCTGATTTGAAAATTGTATTTAATTGTGTAAACAATGATGCAACTGCAAAATCTTAATTTCGACTTAAATTTCAATGAAAAGTGTTTCAGTTGATATAATATTCAATGAATTTAAACTGTTAAAATTATTCCCCGATATATGGGAAAATAATTATTTTAGATAATAGAATTATTATTGCTCGTTTTGACCGGATGCATCCAAAAAAGCAAAGACTTTCTCGAGAATGCACACGAGAGCGATTTACTTATCATATTTTAGCCTGGCGTGCGGATTAAACCGCTAATTGATATCGTGCAAAGTTTCCGAATCAGTTTGAGATTTTATCGTGTGTACGTAATATAATCATTTCATTTTCGAGTCAATTGTTCCGAAGATTATGTAAACTTTCGCATCTCCTTTTCATTTGAGCCGAGTAAAAAAGTTTGGATTTACATTTTGATTAACTTTCTGTAAACACGATGTCATGATGATTGTTTTCATTTGTGTTTCGCTTACCAATTTTAGAGTGCCCGAAGCACAAGAATCCTCCAGGCAAAGAGATTTTCTGTTACACATCAACGTACGACGTTCAACGATTGCAAGACTCTTTATGCGGGTGTACCACGCTCATACACCAAGGCCACGACTTCAGCGACTTCAACGCTTCCGGTGAGAGATGAAAATTTGTGCGAAACATTGCTGCATCGTTTATAATTAAACGGTTCAGGATAATGAACAATTTTTCAACTTTTGTAATTATTATAATTTTTATAGTATACATATTTCCATCGCTATTTAAAATAAAATGGAAATCTTTTTGAGTATAATTGTGATTATATTTAATTTATTTATATATTATATATTACAATTTTTTATTTCGACTATATTAACCAAAATTTCACTAAATAGATGGTCTAATTAGAATTTTGGTGTAAAATCTAAAAAAAAATTCAAGTATTCTATTCATTTGGCAATTTGCGCAAGAATAAAACTTTTTCACTTTATAAAAGCACACAGGAAGTAAAAATGAGTTTAACTAATATAATGGCAGTAATAGAAAAACGTAAAGATCGGGGAAATGCTTTTATAATGCATGTTTTGCTTATTACCTTGAAAAATGTATAAAACACTTCATCATACCATCGTTTAAAATAATAAGATACAAGGACATAATCAGTTGTTTTGTCTTAGTAACGTGATATGTTCAGCTTCCTTGTCATATTTCAATTGACTGTAATCATTATTTTGAAACATGATCTTAATCATTATTATTGATCAGAAAAAATTATCCTTTGTTCGAAGAATCCATTTTGGATCTTTTTTTGCTCATATGAAGTAAATTTTGTTACAGGAGAAAAAATTTTTTTTTAAAATTGCACCAATTTTCATCATTTCGCAGACAAAGTGTCTTATCCTTGGGAGGCTGGTTAGACTCGGCATTCGAAAAGACGTAAACAAAATTCCCTCGGTCAAAAAGAGTTTTTCTTGATTTTAACAACATTCCGCGAGGTCTTCTGGAGAACTGCCCGGAAAAACGAACTCTTATTAGGCCGTGCAATCAAATAATAAAAGCGCGGTCGTTCTTCATTCTTTGAGTTCCAATTTTTTGTTGAATAAAGTAAAGTGCGCCGATAAAAAAAATAACATCTCGTAGATATATTATTGTGAATGGAACATTTTTGTTTTCACATTCTAGTGAAAGTTCGTCTTAGACGGCACTTGTGAATGCTGATGAGATGCATCACCAGATCGTTTAAATAGTATCTTGGGTGAGACCAGTAAGTCGAAGAAAAAAGTCTGAATGTCATTGGCAACAAATTGATACTTAATGTTATCATTTTGTTTCTTTCAGTTCTGTACACAATTCTGTGTGATAAAGTCAGATGCGTTCATAACGCTTCTCTTATTTATTGATCACGCAATAGGTCTGCAAGAAATTACCGCGATTACGCAAGCGTTTAGCCGAATAGTTCATTGTAGGCCTCGTGTTTGACTATTTTTCAAATACTCGTCTCTCTAATACCTATCACCCTTGCTATTGTAGTCATCGCATTATTAATGTTCATCAACAAAATCCATTAACGATCACAATTCTTCATTTCAATAGTTTTTTTTATCTGGCATACATTTTTCTGAGCATTGATGAAAATTTAAATCACTCAGCTTAGATGTAACAAAAATCCAACTTGCACTTACATAATATATAAATAATAGTTATTACGTGACATTTGTAAATAAAACTATAATTTTTGTGTAATTTTCGTTTAAGGGAGAAATAAAAAAGGGTGCTGATAAATTCATCTTGTTAAATTTGTTGGATAAAAACAATTAATTTAATAAAGACTCTTTTACATAATTTGTGATAAATACCAAATTGTCGAACTCTTCAACCTTCTATTATATTCATGGGCCACCCGTAAATGCGTGCTTTCGTTGTAACGATTTCCGCATGTTAGCACATTTACTTTCTGACCAATCCTATCCTAATTCCAGTTCTATATCGACATTTCATGTTTCAATTTTTCAAATAATATATTGTTAAGCATAAATGAATTGTCAAGGTTGTTTCTGCAAGCTTCAGTGACGTGACTTATTCAAAGACAAGCAAAGGCAAAAAAGTAATGTGCTCTTCAGGACCATTAAAATCAGGACTCTTGTTTTAGGACTCGGTGTTCTTCAAGAAGCCTTGAAGGAGACCAATTCTGACCTCAAATTTGTGATTTCTGTTGATGACCCGCAGTCATCGCTACTAATTACTTCACCGGACGATATCGATGATGAATTAGTCACATTTTTACAAACGGTAAGCAAACTAAACAATATTTTTAAATCTAAAAATCTGTTTTATTAATTTGTTTGTGAGAAAATTGAATTCCAACTAGCAACCAGATTAATACAAGTCAAATTGATCTTTTACTCTAAACAGCCATTGTTCTATAATAAATACAAAAATAAATTACTAATTTAAAAGAATGCAACTATAACATAAAATGTAAGAATTGTTATATAATTTCGTTATTTGTTCTTGTGGGTGCCGATAGTGGAGTGCGAAAATATTATCGACATTCTGTAAATTGAACACAAATTAATTGAGAAATTCGCAATCGGGATATAGAAACGCTAAGATTTCCTTATATGTTTGAAATTCCGTATCATTCCGATTGCGAATTGATTGTCACAATTAATTGCAATTAAACTTTTCTGTTGGTCTCAACTATGTACTTGAGCAATTGTCGGAACTAAAGACTTTTCCGAAACTCTGATAATTGTTATTTACGAGACACACTACTGTGCAGCGCCATTTTTCCCCTTCGATATATTCTGTTGGCAGAGAACGATTTGTGTCCATCAGACATGCGGTCAATTAACGTTCGTGCTTTTAAACAAAATTTCTAATAGAATCATGTAAATGATACCGATAAAACACACAACTTCTCCTCTCCCCCACTTTTTATCACTAACGAATTTGTTCGCTTATTTCTAAATTGCAATAAAGACTATTCAATTATTGTTATAGTTATTTAATTAATTCTTACAAATTGCCGAGTGTTTAACATTTAGTTTCACATATCAGTCAATTAACGAGGCTCTATTCCAATTAATTATGCTTAAAACATTGTAATTATATGAAATCTTATTTTTATGCACGAATAAAAAAAATCTTCTTTTCTCCAAGTTTTAAAGGGTTCAATTTTCCAATAATTCCAGTATTATCTTTTTGTTATATTGCTTTCTTTGTTAAAAATAATTATTTTATCAGCCAAAATGATTGTTTCATCTACTTTAAATTAAATTATTAAGTATGCACAAACCTCCTATTTTCTTATATGAAAACACAGCTATAGATATAAAAGTAGAAATATATACTATGAGGATTGTACTTTTCATAATGTGGCATAAACCATGCAGTTTGATCGTTGCACCATTCGTGTGCATAAAAGCGAAATCCTTTTCATTGGTCTTGACTGTGTTTCTACACTTTTCTCGGTCCAATGATTAATGAGAATCTGCTTGCTGGCATCGTAATAAGCTGGTTGCGTTAAAAAAAATGCTTCCTTTGCTAACAAAGGGTTGTTACACATCAGGTGGATGAATCTGCTGGTGATCATAACAACCACTGTGTTATATACGTTACTTCACGTCCATACATATGGCAACATTTAAAAATTATAAATGAAAACAAGTTTTATATACGATAAATAAAAACAAAAATTTTCTCTGCAGGCTGATGGAATTGAAATTAATGCCACGGCAGGGTCAAAGGAACGTTTTAATCATTTTGTGCGAGTCATTTGGAATTCGATGAAACGCAACGGCACGGAAAAGCTGGTCGTTGTCGCACTCCCTGGAAAATCTGAAACTTTAGCCAAGTTTTATGACTTGAAAGAATTGTCAAAGTAAGTGTTACTAATACAAACAATTTTATCAGACAATGAAGAATCACATATTTCTATATTTCTTCGGTATTTCGTTCATTGTGGGATGTTTTGTTTTGATGATGTCTTTATTGTGCTCGCCATGCTAAATCTCTCTGGGAGTATAGTACAAAATTGGTTGGCAATTGATTGGCCGACAAGTTTCCCTAGATGGTCCTCTGGCTCATCCTCGCGCCAATTCACGGAATGCCGTAAATCAAATGCGAGTGTACCAATTTTGATTTCTTACGGAATGGTATGTGTTGACTGTACGATTGCACCGCGAGTGCCGTCAGATAAGCGTCCGTTATTGTGTTCCACTTGAAGTCTTGTTCAAACAATAGGGATACCATGAGAGAAACCACTAACTCAAGTCCTCGATAAAGAGTATAATGCCGTTCCCAAAAACAAAAAAAAAGAGTAGAGAGGAAAATTCTTGACAACGAATGTGAAATTGGCCATCAGGATTTACGTCATTTTTGAAAGACAAAACTGGCGTAAGTCTAGTTGCATTGCGCGTCCCGAGTGATCTTTTTATTTTTCTTTTTTTTTTAATTTCATAATAAACTTGCCTCCTCGGGTCACTTGCGCGACCCTTGATGATCATTTTGTGATTTTAACTCGGATTGTGATTAGTGGTTTCACTGAAATTAATAACTATGTTTATGTACGGATCATTGAGCAGTTATATATAAACATAAATGTCATAACTCTGTTGTATATGGAACAAGAATATATAGGAAAACGACATACATTTTTATATACTAGAGTATAGCGCGTGATTTGTACGTGCACTTGGATCATTTAAAAAATGACAAAACACATTTGTGTACGCAGAATAAGAAAACGATTATTTTAAAGAGGAAGTGTACTGTTAATTTTGATTCGAATCGCGACATTTTTTTTGTTTCTTAATACAGAAAAATAAATGAATGTGTGATAAAATGAATAATTTCAATAAATAGATAATTGTTTTTTTAAGAAGCTAGTTCTTATTTTTATGCGTTTGCAAATTCTACATTGAAGTTATACTTTTAATAAAAAGTATGACAAATGCGAAATAATATTAATAGATAAATTTCTTGACAGTGACATTGTATATCAAATCAGAATATATATATACTTCTTTCTTTATTATTTAATAAAACAGTTCGTGGGTATGGTATAGTCATAAAAATCTGATATGCACTTCTAATTATAAAATTGACAAACTTTTACAGACAGTGAAAAATTCCAATTCCAATTCTACATACTTATTTAATAGAAATTGGAAATAAATGATCTGCAATGTGAAATACAAAGATACATTGAAAAAATTGATCGGTAACTTTCAGTATAACTCTTCTATTATTGAAAATGTCAGTTGTGACCTATGTTTAACTGATTGTATTTAGTTGTGTTGACTGATTTTCACAGTGTTTCACCTCTTACTACCGTCGTTTTCAGTTATATCAACTAATTAGTAAATGTAACTAGTTAATTATTTCATTTATGTTAACGAAATTAATATGTATCACTACAGCCAACTTCAGAGGTGTCATCAACTTTTTTTAATAAACTAGAATGTCGAGCGCGCTTCGCGCGCTCTCCCCCATCAGATTTTGAAATTTTACAAAATGAATTTAAATACCTCAGCGCGCGCTGCGCGCGCGCCTACGCGTGAATTGGCCGCGGATGCAACTTCAGGGTTTCATCAACTTTTTAAGAGTGGGAAAAGGGATAAAGGGATTTTTTTAAAGGGAATTGATTGATTGATTGATTGATTGATGATGATTGATTGATTGATTGATTGATTGATTGATGATGATTGATTGATTGATTGATTGATTGATTGATTGATTGATTGATTGATTGATTGATTGATTGATTGATTGAATAGAGAACTAGAATGTTGAGCGCGCTTCGCGCTCTCTCCCCCATCAAATTTTCAAATTTTACAAAATAAATTAAAATATCTCACCACGCGCCTGCCTTTTGATTCTCAAATTTCCTAACGAACCTAAATGTCAAATGGCCGGTATGTCAAAAAATGAACTATGAGGCATCGCCGTCGGACCGTTACAATATCGTCCTGTACTTGGGGAAAACTAGTTTTAGGTTGGCAGCGCTTTGCGAACCGCTTTGCAAAGCGCTGCTAACCTAAAACTAGTTTTCCCCACGTGCAGAAATGTACTATTAATCAAACGACCCATGCCACTCTTATTCCCGCCCCGAAATGTCACATTTTCGCGACCCGTCGAACGTAAACAAACCGGCCTATCAAAAAATAAATTATATCGCGCTAACTGGCCGCAAGTCCAACTTCAAGGTGCCATCAATTTTTTCATAAAGGGACATAATTTCGAATCCCACTCTTAAAAAGTTGATGAAACCCTGAAGTTGCATCCGCGGCCAATTCACGCGTAATGAGTTTATTTTTTGACAGGCCGGTTTGAA